>OU342744.1:147659200-147929449 GCA_910589775.1 Avena eriantha
TCTGGAATAGGGCTCAGCGGGCGTGACTCGTCGTCACGAGGGGGAGAAGGGCTAAGTCGGAGCGGCGAAGAGATGCTAGATCCACTCTGGGGACCTCCACCGCAGCCCTGCCGAATCAAATAATGTCAAAAGAGAAACTAAAACAATGCAAGGAAGAGTAAGTTGCAGAGGGAAAAGATGCTTACGCATCCGAGGTCAGGGGCTCCTTGGGTTTCCGAGCCCTTCGTGTTGGGGCCTTGCCTACTGGCATGGAGGCGGTTTTGTCTCTGGACTTCTTTCACCTTTTGGCGGGCTAAGAAGGTCCGAAGGAGGAACTTGATGCAGCTCCATGCTTCTTCTTTGGTGCTACCGGAACAGGTTCACCCGTAGCAAGGGGAGGGTCCTCGTGGATCTGCCCACCGGGGTTAGCTGATGCCGGAAAAGCATAAGAAAGGGGGACAACGTCAACAGCTTCCATCACCTCCACATCTGAGTCATCTTCATCATCGGGTCAATCTCTCATAGAAGAGAGTTTACTGGTGGGTCGCTTCGTAGCGTCGGGCATCGGGAGGAACATCTCCTGATCCGGCTCTTTCTCGTCCGAGGTCTCCCGGTCAGGCGCCCACTTAAGGGTTGGATCGGTGCCATCCTCGAGGGTTTGCTGAAGGAATAGCTTAGGAAAAGAACAGACAACAGAGTTAAAAATACAACAATGACTAACATATGATTTAATCCGGAGAAAGTTTGCGCCATGAGGCTTACCACGGGAGGAAGCCTATCGCGGCAAAAGTGCTCAATTCCCCACGTCCATTCAGAGGAGAAGTCTTTGTGGGTGGTGAAGAGGGCCTTGACCCGGCGATAGATCTCCGTGTTGCTCAACTCGAAGGACGAGGTCCGATTGGGGTCGCGGCCCCAGCTCATGTGGCACACCTTGTGAGTGCGCTTCTAGAAGGGGGAGATCCGATTTGCGGACGAACGTGATCATGGCATCCTCATTGCGCAACCCGAGCTCCTTTAGCTCCGCAAACCTTTTGTTGACCAAGTTAGCCAAGGCCGTGGGCTTCTTGGGGACAACGTCCCACAACTCCGGGTTAGGAGGACCCGGAGCATAGGGGAGCAGCCGGATCAAGTCTTCAGTGCCCTCGTTCCGGACATAAAAGAAAGTCCGGGCCCATCCTTTGCAGGAGTCTAGCCCGGTGACACGGGGGAAGACGGATAGCCTCCGGGGTAAGATGGACGCAGCTCCGAACTGAGTGACCTGCTTGTCCTCCGGATCAAGTTGAATTTTCGGAATAACATTACGACGAAGGCCGAAAAACCGGATCCATAGCTCCTTCGTGGGCCATAGTCCGGCATAGCCTTCGACCGTGGAGGCGAAAGCGGAAAGAGAAGTAATTGCGTTGGCAGGAAGGTGGTGCGGCTGGAGTTCATAGGTGCTTAACCAGTCATGGAAGAAGTTGTTGACCGGCAAACCGAACCCCCGCTGGAAGTGGGACAACAACACGTCGAACTCACCCGGATTAGGTGAGGGGGCGAGTTCGGTGGAGGCGAGGCGCGCGATGACGCCGACGGGGATGCGTCTGGTGCAGTAGAGCCAGTCCAGGTCGTCTTGGCAGACCCAGGACCCAGCCCACGCACCACGGTATGCCACGGCGGAGTCTTCCTCCATCTCTTGCTCGGCAACGGCAAGCTCCTCCTCTGTCATCATGTGTTCGATGCCCTCACTAGCGCTAGCGGCGGTGGGGGGCAACGGCCTAGATTGACAACGACCCGTGGCGGAGGAGGCGCGTAGCGATGGCGGTGATGCAGAGGCGTGGGTAAGTAGTGCGGCGGAGGCGCTGCTACTTAGAAGCAGTGGCGGGGGTGCTGTCGCGGGGAAGACGAAGGAGAAGAAGGGCTAGAGGCAGAGGGGCACGAAAGGAGGAAAAGACCTAAGGGGTGCGCCCCTCCCCTATTTAACAACTCCCTCGAGGGGGAAGTGGGATTGTGTCATGCGGGTACGCCACACGGTGTGGCCGTGTATGTCCCGCGTCAACCAATCAGCAGCGAGCCACACGGAAGACCACAGGGTGTAGCTGATCCCATGACGTGACGCATTGATGCGGTAAACGAGGAGGCAGGCATGACGTGACCTGCGCGCAGTGATAACTGGCAATTAGTACGGCGGTTACTGTGGCTGGCCCTTAAAATGAGGCAACCTAATGATTAGCCTCCATGTGGGATAGCGTGCGAGAGAAGGAAAGAAGACCCAGATGAGACCGTGGTAACCCGGCCAGCAAGTGAAAACTTGCAATGTGCCAAGGGAAAGTAAAACCATGAGGTCTGAAATAAGGTGGTAACCCGGCCAGCAAGTGAAAACTTGGAATGTGCCAAGGGAACGTAAATCCATACAATCCGAGATAAGGAGGTAACTCGGAGTTAACGTCCAAAGCTCAGTGAAATTGAACCCGATGTGGCCTTAGCGGCCAAGGCAGCTAAGACCACACCAGCTTCGGGGACTAATGTTGGGGGGATACCCCCGGGTAGGGTCACGCCGTGGTATAAAAGGCCGAGTTAGCCGAGGTTCGGCAAGGCCAAAGCGGACGCTGGCCGGGTCACCTCAAGGCAGGCCGAGTCTCGGAGTAACCCGGACCAGGGGATGTCCACCTAACGGAGCCTCGACCGACTTAAGCAGTAAGTCGGATAGGAGAATTTAACTTGTATGCAGGAACGGGTGTGGCCAGGTGAACTATGATCCGGGTTATATCTAGCTTCTAGGAGAAGGAAGGAATCTCGCTGGTCAAAAGTAACCCCGGTACGCACTGCATGAGCGAAGCGAACAGGGGCAGGACCACCGAGGCGTGGCCGACAAGAGGTGACGACGCTCGTGTCGGCTAACGCAGGCGCCACAGAGGCTCACGTAGCCTCTACATGTGTGACGCGGGGGAAAAGCAACCCGGTCGGCTTACTATTTTGGGAGGAGGCATATTCCCTTGAATATGCCTCCACGTATGCCCTAAGTAGAGAGCTAGCCCCCCTATATAAGGAGGGCTAGGGCCTCTATAGGAGGGGGTTCCGCTATTCTGATTGGTTTAGGTTCTAAGGGTTGATCTCTGGTAGGTCTTGTACGGGTCTACTGTGGGTGAGAGTAAGAGAGTTCCTTCTTCCTCCTCTCGCCAATACAGCTCTAGGAGCATTTCTAACCTTGGAAGTGAATCATATATAAATCTTCTGTGTGAGGAATCACCTCATTATCCCTCCCTGGATTCCCCTAGTGCATTTAGTCCCCACCTTTAGCCTATCCATGGCATCTGCCGTGACACCACCACAACATCGATAGACAGAAAGACGCTTCAATTGCCCATAAACTATAGGCATTCATTAGCTAGAGTTGGGTGTTTGGGGTTAAGGAAGACCGATCATACGTATTCGAGTTCTCAAGTCTGGGTCCAGTCGAGAGACCATGGCTCTAAGGGACACGGTCGGCTTCACCTACTTGCTCCTCTGGGTATCCATAGCAAGCAGAAGATTCGAGAAGGAGTGAATTGATTGATCATGGTACGAAGCCCCGAGGGGGAAGCTAAAGCACACTCTTTCACGTTGTCACCCGCCTGTTTCTTAGACCCCTCTTTCTGTTTCCTTCTCGGGACACAAGTGATACGAAAAGCGGTCTTCTTCACAAGCCGAAGAGGTTATTCAGTCGGGGGATCGAAATCTGATCATCTCGTCAAAAAATGGGAAGTCTTGTCGATATGAATTGATCTTCAACCCAATGCTTTGATTTCGATCTTGACTTTTTTCTTGGATGCCTGAAGTTTGTGTTCGCATTTCATCAAAGGAAAAGTGGGCTGTACCCACATGAGGAAAAGAGTTGCTCGTGTAAAAGCAATATCTTCTATTTGACTTATCTAGCCGTGTCTTGCACATACTCGGCTCGGTGAATGGTTCATCTTCGATGGGCATGGTCCTTTGGATGTAAGAGATCTCGTTTGCTGGCCAGGCCCTTCCATGAGTTTAGATCTCTATGTATGAATCGCTTATGAAATCCCATACTTTTTCTCATTTCAGAACGATCAACATACTGTGTGACTTCTGCGTGACAGGTCTTGCATTTCGTTTGTTGCTTTGCATGAACATTTAGATATTGGAAAGCGAACTCCCTTAATTAGGATTTTCATAGATAGAGAAGGACGGGCAAAAATAGAGAGACTGACTAACTACCCGGATCAATGCAGATTGATGACTGAATAAATAGCCGGAAGCAACAACTGCACGAGAGAGAAAGAGCGGATCCAACTAAGGAAATGTAGTACCTGTTCTGTCGGAGCTAATCATGCAAAGCTAGCATAGCGCCAGCCATCGAAGTGAATGAATTCGAAAGAACGAAGAAGGAAATGAGACGACTCTTTCTTGAACAATTTCATAAGCAGATCTTCCCCTCCACACCAATCACGAGTTTTTTTATTCCTCTCGTATATCGTCGTCACGCCCTTAATGATAGGTTTTGAAAAAGATTTTTCATGTCATTCCCATTTAGGTTTGATTCGGATCCCTCTGTTGTTTCCCTTTCCTCCCGAACCTTTTCCTCGAAATGATAAAGAATCTGGTACACTCGAATTGTATTATTTAAGTGCTTATTGCTTGCCAAAAATCCTACTTCTACAATTGGTAGGTCACCGGGTTATTCAAATAAGTCGTGTTTTCTGTGCTTTTCCCATGTTACAACTTTCATACCAATTCGATCGATCCAGAATGGATCAGTTAAACATTCTATTAGGGAGCCCGGTCTTGACTCTTCTGTGTGGTATTCATTCTCGTTCGGCTCTTGGAATCACATCCAGCAGTGGTTGGAACAACTCGCAAAATCCAACCACTTCACCTACTTTATTGCCCCCAACCGTTTCCCGTACCTCTATAGAAACAGAAGGGTTTCATGTTCTTTCATCGATTGGGATTCCTCTCCTTTTGTATCTCTTTATCCAATTTCAGTCTCGATTAGTTCACAAGATTGAATGGCCAAGTCATGGAAAAGCCTTTATTCGATTGTTTTAAAATAATGTTGAGTCGGGCCCGGGTATGTAAGTTCCGCGATGTGCAAACAAGGATTGATTTGACTTCCGCACCTAGGTTGGGGGGTAGGTGAAGGTGGGGGGTTCTATTTAGGAAGAGGAATAGAATCTCATTCATGTGTTCATGCTAATAGAAGAGCGGATCCAATACACATAAGACTTTTTTCTCAGGAAATTCTGAATGATGAATTTGGGATGTCATGCCCCACAAGTTAGTTGCCCAAGCGCTCCCTAGGAGGGCAGTCTACCACAAAATAGAGTTTGAGCCTGGAGCCAAAGCCCCAACCCCTCCATTTTAGGTTGAGGTCAGGAAATCTTTTCTGGAAGTCATATCAGCCAGATAAGCCTCTGACGGCTCCATATTGATTTTCCCCTGTTTTCTTTCAGAAGAAGCGGGAGCCATTTTGCATTGAAACTCGGTATCAGCAGAGTCATCTCCTGAGAAAGACTTATTTATTATTTATACAAGATTTCAGAGAACATAGTGAAGCCCTCAAAGCGCTAACAAAGTCGTAAGTAGAGAAGTTTTCCAAAAAGATACCTCGTTTTTCCATTAAGTGTGCGTTGTCTGATGAAGAATAACAGGGGAGCCAACTCAATAACCTAGCGGAGGAACCGTACGAACTTGAAATTAGGATGCAACCCTTGCATTTCGTTCTTTTGTTCTTTACTCGATTTTCGCTTTAGCACTCACTTTCTTTGGAATAAGGGCATTTTGATTCTCTACTCGTTCCTAGCCCTCCTGGTCTTAATTCACTTTAAGTGGTTGGTACCTTCGAACTCCCGTTTCTACCTATGGTGTTGAGTATGCCGAATTACTATTTGAGTATACCGAATTAGTTTAGCTATCTACTGATCTACCAATTGGGGTCAGTGGTCTTCACCACTCACTGAGTATGTGAAACCTGTTCAACCTACTAGAATAAGTTCAAGAACGGATCCTGAAGGAAAACAAAAAGGGAGCAGATCCGGTTCCGTTGACCATCAAACAGTTTCTTAATTATATTGCATGTGCCCTGCACGTGAGACTCGGATAATAGACATATGGCATATCATCACTATATAAAATTATAATAGGCAAAGCTAAAAAATATAATAGGCAAAATTTGAACTACTACAAGTAAACCGTGTAGGTTGGTTTGAAATTTTTATGGAAAAGCTCTTAGAGGCACCCATCGGAGGGGCACGCGCGGGGGAGGGGGCAATTAATATACTATCAGGAATCAAAAGAGAGTTATGACGGCAGGTTCATCTTCTTGCTAAGATTTTGCGTCTTGACAGTCTAATGAAATTAGGTCAAACTTGAGCTACAACTAAGGGCGATAGATTGCTCTTGAATTTAATAAAATTGGGTCAAACTTGAACTACATGTAATAAATTGTATGTTGCTTTGAAAGTTTTATGAAAAAAGCTTTTGGAGGTACCCATCGAGCGGTTAATTAATATATCAGAAACCATAGAGAGTTTTGATGAGTGGTTCGACTTCTAGCTAAGATTTTGCATCATGAAAATTTTGAACACCTTTTGAAAACGATCACATGAAATAGGGAGAGAGGGGAAATGATATTGCAGCAGTGACAATACCTATTGCTCATGGCACACCGCTTCGACTGATCCTCGTTTTTCAGCTGAAAGAATATTTGAGGATGCCCTCCAAGATGCCTGTGATATTGTTGAGCAAGAATCCAGCAAAACAGATGAAGTAATCACCATAGCATGCAAAGACTTATATGAATTGAAAAACAGGCAAGCCTTAACGCAGAACATACTTAATAATCTCATCTGTAGCTCTCCTGGGAAGCCAGTTGTTACATGTATCGGGATGCAAGCTCCATAAAGACCTTTTCTGTAACACGAGTTATGGTGTTTTTTAGTTATCTGGACTCTGTTGCAACTTTTATGCTTCATTTTATTACTATCAAGTTTACTGAGGATTGTAATAATCTACTGTAATTTGCAGTTGTAAGTTGTTTTAGGATTGTTGCAAACTGAGCATCTATCAGAATTACTACACACACATGAAAAAACAGTGAAATTGTAAGAGGTACAACACACGATCTACCAGAACAGGGAGAACGTCCATTGTATTACGCGGGCACCATAGAACTTGCAAAATTCATAGACGTTCACTCAACAAAGAGAACACATAAAGAGCAGACCTGTAGAGAATACATCAGGAGCAGACCCATAGAATCCATCAATCTGATGGATAGCCGTCATAGTAATCGTAGTGGGTGGTTCCATCCTCGCCATATGGTGGCACCATCTACAGCTCAGAATGCTTGACGATTCTGCAATACTCCGCCAGCAATCGATCGAGTTCGAAAGGACGGTCATTCCATAATCCTCCTACTCCAGACCCATATACAATGCTTGGCTCCTCTTCCCACACAAGAGCCTCAAAGTTGTAAGATCTAATATCGGATAGATCCGCATAGTATATGCTGCCGGCCTGCACCGTGGGTACCCTAGTGTGGTCGACGCAGACGCCCCGATTCTCAGCAACAAAGAGAGCACGACTTCTGATGCCTCTGACCGGCTGAAGGACACGGTTCGGGGTATCAACCCGGTAAACAACCGGCCTACCGCCGTAGACCGGTCCACTCACAACGAGCAGCAACTCCCCGTCGGAATCGACGAGGTAAAAACGATTCTCTAGGACCTGGCAGCCCGGCACAGGGCCTGCAACGATGGGATGCCTCTCCAGGAGTGCTGCAGCTGCACATCTCCATGAGTAGCATCACACATAGTCGAGAGGACAGACCCGTATCTGTCTACGACAAAAACATCACCGGCGTAAGAGGTCATGCTCCAGAGTTCCGCAAAGTCATACGGCGAGTACCACCCTTCACCAAAGACCGGGTGACTCCCTTCCTCCGTGCTCTCATTCGCCCACCGAATGGTGGTGTTCTGATTGTTTGATGTAATCACCATCAACGACGGGAACATCGTCACAACGACAGAAGCCACCCTCTCAGTCGGTATCTCCGGCCTCAGGCGCTTGATAGCACCCGAGAAGGGGTTGTACAACCGGGTCTTGTACGGCTGCACCCTCTATCCAAGCTCAAGGAGGCTGCCGGTTGTGCTACCGACATAAAAGTACCTTCCAAAGATAGAGGGAGGAGAAACAAAGATTTAGTCAAGGTAAACAGACTAAAATTCAATCAATGTAAACCGTGGAGCAAACCCCTGGGCAACAAGTGGACGAAGAAACAGAACTTGAAAAACAGATAGTATAGGATGTGAATGCAAAAAATGGATCGCATATATATAGATGAATATAAAGAAAGCACCTGCGAATAACCCGGCTAATCTTCTTCTCAAGGTGGCGGCTAGTTCTCATGTTCAGCAACGTGATGGCGGCATCTTCTACCCGATACTCCTCCGACAACTGGTGCTCTAGAACAATCCAGTTTGCTAGCATAAAGCACTCCTCCGTGAAGCCGCGCTAGGCGCTGTAGACTGCCCGAAAGGCGGCGTAGTAGTCGAAGTCGTCCGTCGAAAGGAAGATGTCACCTATCTTCTGGACGAGTCCCTCAGGGAGACCAGCCCATGGCGAGTCCTACTGCTTCTTGCCGACCATGGATGATGGCGTTCGTGTGGTCTCGGTCCCACCGACTGGCACAGGAAGCGGTTCCAGAGACACACATTTAAACAAAGGCCTGGGAAAGCCAAGCGAATCATGTGGAAACGAGACGACGGCATGCAGACAGCAACCGCAAGTGCATTTCATCAAACTGGCATGGGCACGCGCATGCGCACACGCACTAATTACGGTACAATGGTCGTGCGCACACCAGCTTTATGACTCCTGGGAGCACGCGAGTGTGTAGGTGTAGGATGATGCTAGTAGTAGTAGTATCATAACCTCATTGTATTAAATTATCCCAAAATCTAAGAAGAAAACCTGCACTCCCTGGTCCTCAGGGCACACACAAACGCAGGGCATTTTCCATTTTTTGCATGGCATTTTCCATTTTTCAATTTCGCTTTTTGGCTGTGCCCTTGGATGCTCACCATGTGGTCAGATGGGGTGTATGCCCCGTGGAGCTAAAAACCTCATGTTCTGTCAATAGCACGGTTGTTAATTATTGAGGTATATATGTTTTTAGTCCTACAACTTGCACCGCGGGAGCGTTTTTGTCCCACATCTTGCAAAGTGAGCAACACTAGCCCCACAACTTGTAACCAGGAAAATTTTAGTCCAATTCAATCAAATTTCTGTGATTTTGTCTGAATTCATTGTAACTAATTCTGGAAGTGACATGTGGTATCATAATTTTTGCAATATGGCCCCTGTGTATTTTCTGCGTGCTAGTTGTGACCTTGCTACGACTTGACAGGGGGATCTTAATAAGAAAAACTACCAATGCATTGTAGGGCATCGAACTGATTACCTGCGCTACTGAAGAAATCAACCTTGCCACTAAAATATGCACACAGAAGTGATTAACTGAAGAGCGCTCTCGTTGATGTGTTGTTTATTTTGGATATTCAAAAATATATGTTCTGGGGTACAATAACAACTCAACTTTATTCCTTTTCATTTTTGCGAATAAGAAAAAAACTCAAGTTTATTCTAGACACTACAGCTAGCTACTAGGTTAACGACAAAGCTACACAATCGATATTATGGACCGTGCCAACATAGACGTGAGCATTTTTTGCGCTCGTATGTGCTTTTTTATTGTATAAACAATTACTTCCCCCAAGTACTCCTCGTCTGGCATAATTACATCCTCTCAAGTACTCCTCGTCTCACATGAGTAGCCGTGGGTACCTACCGGCATAGTGGCTTGTGGGTGTGTGTGTGTGTGTGTTGTTGTACAAAAGTGTTAAGTTCGAATCCATTCTCCTCTTAGAGATTTAACTATTTTATTTGTATGTCTACTAACAGGTGGTCCACTTATCAGTCCGCATAGGGACACAAATGACATAAAAAAAATATAGAGTGGTCATTTAAAAAAATCAACGTCATTTGTGGACAAATTAAGTCAGATTCACTGAAATTCCATTGAATTGGACTAAAATGCTCTCGAGATATAAGTTGAGGGACTAGTATTGCTCATTTTTCAATATGTCGGACTAAAACGCTCTCGTAGTGCAAGATGTGGGACTAAAGGTGTATATACCTCTTAATTATTTTACAGCCTCAATTGCTAGGCCGGAGGACCAATTAATGCTCCTAGTTTTGCTCAATTAGTCCTCTAGTTGACCGGAAAATATGAACCACCACGTTGTGTAATGCTCCTAGCCGATCATGTTATTAAAACGGGAGTGCATCTATTGGCTTGCATGTTTTCAATTAGATGCGGTGGCCCCGAATATTGCCTGGATTTTAGGATTACTATTGCATGCAATAACTAGCTATAAAGCGAGTAGGTGAAGTTAATTCTCCGAACTACTACTACTCTGGCCTAGTAATACCGAACACAGGGAATATCTCAAGTGTGGTTATATGGATGATCAGTTGATGTGACTCTCGGCCATGAATTCCTGATCATATAGCCGTACATTCTACCACCTTTTTTTTACTACTACTACTAGTAGTACATGGACGCTAGCAAAATTCAAAATCTCAATCGAGCGGCAAAATCACACACGCCGACTTGGAAGTATTTCCCGCCTAACCATTTCAAAAACTTTGAGCCAAAATATCCCACCTAGGGAGTACCATTTTTATATTATTATAATTATCAGATGGGCGCTTGTCAAATTCAAAATCTCAATCGAGCGGCAAAACCGCACACCTACTTTGAAGCATTTCCCGCCCCTCCGTTTGAAAAACTTTGAGGCAAAATCTCCCACCGGGGTTGTACCATTTTTGTATTATTATTAGATGGGCGCTTGTCAAATTCAAAACCTCAATCGAGTGACTAAACCATACACTGACTTTGAAGCATTTCCCGCACCTCCGTTTCAAAAACTTTGAGGCAAAATATCCCACCGGGGCAGTACCATTTTTATATTCTTATTAGATGGACGGTCACCAAATTCAGTATCTCAATCAAGCGGCAAAATCACACATCGATCTTGAAGCATTTCCCACCCCTCAGTTTCAAAAACTTTTGACTTCAAAATTTCGATTCTACCCATTGTTCTGACGCCCTATGAGCAAGCTAAAGTCGGTAGCTTGGGGGCACAATCGTAATTTATATTTCTATTCACCTCCTTAGTCCGGATTCACCCAAATTTTCCCGCTGGTCCTTCCAAAAATCCCAGCCCCTCTCTCCCATGCCCTCACCTCCACGACCACGACGCGCACCGACCGACAGAAATTCCACGGCGGCCGGACCCGCTTGAGCAGCGGTCTCATGCACCGCCGCAGAGCCGCTTCACCGATGCTCACCCACCGGATTTGGTTCACCGGGTCTCTCTGCCATTGCACTGGAGCTGCGGTGTCATTTTCCATGCCAATAGGGTCATTGACCGCCCAAGCTCTGCTTCCCGGTCGCCAAAAGCTACCCAACCGTACCGGATCCGCTTCACCGGTGTACACCGGACATGATCTAGTTCCGGGAGTTCCATGTCCACCACTCTAGACCAGCTGCTCTTCCATCGCCGTTCACTGGACTAGATCTGCCTCAACGATGCTCTCGTCCACCACGCTCAAGCCGGCATGAACCGCCCAAGATCTGCTTCCCCGACACCAACAACCATCGCAACCGCAGTACCCTCGGTGACCTGGACGTCACCTGCATGGTACCGACGATGCTTAGATGCCTCTCCGACCAAGGTTAACCAAATCTACAACCCGTTTTTGTTTTGTCAGCAGTATAGCAAGTTCAAGCCTGTCGCGGTGAACTGCATTTTTGTCATCGTGCTCGTACATACAAGTCAGTGGGCATGCCTGTTCTTCGTGCTAGTACATACAAGGTCATTAGACATGTTGGTTTGCATGCGCTGCTCTACAAATTTCAAGTCATGGACATGTCTGTTATTTTGTCATACACATGTTCTTAGCTACTCCATACAATAGTAATTGCCTGCTACCGTGTAATTCTTGCACAATCTGAAGTTAGCGAAAAATATTAGTGTGGATTCCCTGCTCTACAGTTGTTGAATCTATCTATTTCGTCCTGAGATCAGTTCCAGCTATTATTTCCTCCTTGGCATCATTCTGCTATCCTGTAATAGCCGTTTAAACTCTTCATACTAATTAGATTATAATTTTGTTGTTGCCATCAGCTTCTTCAAAAGCTGCATCACTAACTATTTCCTTTTTCTTGCATATAGCTCAAAATGGAACAATGAACATGTTGGTTTGCATAGCCTATTCTACAGGTTCACAAGGGATGCCATTAATTCCTTATCTGGTGCTTGTTCATCCTAACAACGGCATAACTGTCCTCTACTATGTAGTTCACTCATGGTTTGCATTCTTGCTCTAGACGTTCTCTTATGATGCCATTATAATTTCTATCTGGTTGATTCTTAGCTATGACAGCAACTACATGCCATTGTGTAGCTCACCGCAAATTCTGAGTCACCCAACGACTATGCATTCTAGGAGATGCCACTGCTTCCATATATATTTGCTGAAATGACCTCGCTTGTTTATATTTTCTGAAATTCTAAGAAACACTTTGTTTGATTGCTCATTTCATTCTAGGCACACTTGTCTAATGCTTGTTTTTCCTGCTCTACAGGTTCACGAGCGACGCCATTATATCTTGCATCTGGTTCTAGGTCTGGTTCGTCCTAAGTCACGACATAACTATCCTCTACAATATATAGTTCATTCGTGGTTTGCATTCCTGCTCTACAAGTTCTTGTATGATGCAGTTATAATTTCTATCTAGTTCATTCTTCGCTATGTCAGTAACTGCATGCCATTTTGTGTCTCAGTGCAAATTCCAAGTCACCCGACGTCTCTTGCATTTTAGGGTATAGAACCGCTTCCATATATTTTTGTTGAAATGAACTGGCTAGTTTATTTTTGCTGAAATTATAAGCCACCCACACACATTTTTTGATTGCTCGTTTCACGGTAGGCACACTTGTTTAATGCATGCTTGCTTGTCCTGTTTGTTTGACGTGTTGATCAATAATTGAACCATTAACGAGTTGTAAACTCCAGATCATAGCTCTTGTCATATCACTCAAATGAGTAGTTTGTCTTGTTTGATGTATTAACTTGTTATTACTTAGTTTCAGGGTGCAATTATTGCTATTGCCACCAAAGAGGGGGCTGCAAGATCATGTCTCCTCCAATGTAGTTGTCACACTCAAAGGAAGATGCAGGTGATCAATTGAGGACTCTGCTATCAACTTGATTGTCAACTGAAATGCCGATTTTTCTTTCCCTTGATTTGATAATATGTAATAATTTTAAGAAGTTTGCAGCTGATGTAATATCTAGATAACTCGCGTAGGCCATGTATGCATTTAGTTGACACCGTCCACATATGCGGTAGTCGTTACGGTAATTACGCCAGGCAGGTCGATTAGGCAACAATATCGTCCTTTGTTATTGGCCCGTCGTGTATTCGGCCGATGATGAACAATAAAAATGTTGGATTATATTAACGTTTTATGATATTGTTATGGGCTTAAGAAAAGGCCGAAACTATAAAAGGCCGTAAACATAATGAGCCGACCTACAAGTTGTAACTGGACATAATAGTAACAGGTTGTAAGAGTAATAGGTCATAACTATAACAAGCCATAATAGTAACATGCCTTAACAGTAGCAGACCGTAACAGAAACAACCCATTGTTGTAACAGGCAAAAAATCGTGAAATCCCAGAACAGTAATAGGCCAAAACAGTAGCCAGCCGAAACAATAATGGGCTGCAACAATGAAAGGCCAGAATAGTGACAAGCCAGAACAGTAACGACCCGAGAAATTTCCAGGCTAGGGCAGTAACAGGCCGACACATTTACCAGACAAGAACAGTAAAGGGCCGCTTGTGGGCCTAAACAGGTAAAACCCGGAACAGTCAAAGGCCAGGACAGTAACAGGCCTAAGCAGTAACGGGCCATCTCAGACAAGGGCCGTCAGTAGGCCGCCTACGATGGGCTGCGACAAATAGTGATGGGTCGCCCATAGGCCTTAAATGTACAAGAACAACTTGGCACAGGCTGCTAATGGGTCGTAGAGTGTTGGACCATCATGGGCCTTCTTTAGGCCGAAATAGTATTGGGCCTGAAAGTTCGCGGGCCGCTATTGGCTGCAACTTTCGGCCCATTTCAAACAGTATAGGACAAAATAGTAACGGGCCATCTTCTTATTGGGCTCCCTTAATGGGCTGGCCTAGTTAGAATTAGGCAGGCCTTGGCTGGGCCTGGCTTCTGCCACAGTTTCTATGGCCGTTAATGGTGGTAACTGACCGCTAACGGTGGCTGCCATGTGGCAGTTTTCATGACGTCAGCAGTCAACACGGCTGGCGAACAGATCTACGACAGAACAAGTTTTCGTGGCTGAAGGTTGCGATCTGCCATGGTCAGGAAAAAATCGTGGTAGATTCTTTTGTGACGAGGCTTTTACCATGATGGCCATCCGTCGTAGAAGACTTTTTAGCCACGAAAAACGGGCCTTCAACCATGAAAATCGTCAGTTGTAAAAGCCAATTGTTCATGTAGTGTTTCACTTGCCCTTATGGAACTTATGCTTATAGACTGATGCCCTTTGGTTTGTGCAACACATCTGCTACTTTTCAAGAATGTGTTTTGAAGATATTTGACAGTTTTGTCAAAAGTTCTATGGAAGTTCTTATGGACAACTGTGTTGTCTACATAATTGCTTTTGAGTAATGTCTTTATAATCTTAATAGGATTTGGCAGCGGTGTAGACAAACCAAGCTGGTTCTCAATTAGGAGCACAACCGATTTATGGTAAGAGAAGGTATAGTTTTCGGTCATAAAATTTATGAAAAAGGAATTGAGGTTGACGATTCAAACTTTATTAATTTAGGGAGGTTACCAATACCACAAGACATAAAAGGGGTTAAGAAATTTCTTGGACATGCGGGTTTCTATAAGTGTTTTATCAAGGATTTTGCTAAATTGGTTGCTCCTTTAACTTATCTTCTAGACAAGGATACCCCTTTCCCTTTTGATAGAAATTGTATTGATTCCTTTGAACAATTGAAAAAGGTGCTAGTTTCTGCACCCGTAATTCAACCACTAAATTGGGATGAGCCATTTAAGATTATCTGTGATGCTAGTGACTATGCTATTAGGGATGTTCTGGGATAAAGGGATGGATTAAACCTAAACGTTATTCAATATGCTAGTCGAGTTTTCAATGAAGATCAAAGAAATTATGCAACAATTGAAAGTAATTTTTAGCTATGGTTTTTGCTTGTGACAAGTTTAGACATTACATTATCAATTCAAAAGTAATAGTTCACATCGACCATCAAGATTTAAGGCATCTCTTAGCTAAGAAAGATGCAAAATGCCGTCTAATTAAATGGGTCTTGTTACTACAAGAATATGACCCGCAAATAGTTGATAGAAGAGGTAAGGATAATCTAGTTGCCGATCATCTCTCACGTATGGAGGGTATTATAGAAGATCCTACTCCTATTAATGAATCTATTTCAGGTGAATATCTTGCAGTTTTAGAGTCACATGATCCTTGGTTCACGATATGCTAATTTTGTTGTAGGTAAGTTTCTACCAAAAGGAATGAACTATAATCAAAGGGAGAAATTCTTTAATCATTTAAAGCATTACTTTGGGGACGATCCTTATTTATACAAGCACATAATTGATGGGATAATTATAAAATGTGTACTTGACCACAATATGAGAGATATTCTTAAAGCCTGTCATGATAGTACTTATGGGGGCATCACGCTGGTGACTGTACAACTACCAAAGTCTTACAATCAGGATTTTATTGGCCGACCTTGGTTAAGGATGCTCATGATTATGTTAGGAATTGTGATGCTTGTCAGTGTATGAGTTGGCAAAAGACAAGAGGTGTATATGAAATATAACCTCATAATAGAACTATTTGGCATTTGGGGAATGGATTTCATGGGACCTTTTATTTCCTCTAACGGTTACATTCATATTCTTGGTGTTGTTGACTATGTTACCAAATGGGTATAAGATATACCCACTTCTATTGCAGATGCAGCCACTTCCATCAAGATGATTAAAGACATCATTTTTTCCAGGTTTGGAGTACCTCGATTTTTGATTACTAGTGGTGAAACTCATTTTATGAAGGGTACTTTCAGGAAGATACTTAAAAAATATGGAGTTGATCATCGAGTAGCCTCACCTTACCACCCACAAACCAGTGGGAAAGTGGAGCTATCCAACCAAGAAATTAAAGTCATACTCCATAAGATGGTTAATAAGTCAAGAAAGGATTGGGCTATAAAACTGAATGACACATTATGGGAATATCGCACAACATTCAAGAACCCAATGGGAATGACACCATATAAGATGGTCTAGGGTAAATCTTGTCATCTCCCCTTAGAATCAGAACATAAGGCTCGTTGGGTTATTAAAACCATGAATTTTGATTTTACAACCACAGGAGAAAAAAGTCTCTTAGATATTCATGCTTTAGATGAACTCAGAAATGAGGCTTATTAAAATGCAAGGATATTCAAGGGAAAAGTAAAGAAATGGCATGATAGAAAAATAGAGAAAAGGGAACTTAAATCTAGAGATCAAGTTTTGCTACAACTGTAGGCTTAAGATTTTTGCAGGAAAGCTAAAATCCAAGTGGGAAGGACCATATGAAGTAGAGGAAGCATACCCCTCAGGCAGTAAAGTTGAAAAACAACACTCCTTCTTCTTCATCTTGGATTATTAACAAGCAACGTTTAAAACACTATAGAGTTGGGGAAGTCAACACGGCAGAGGTAGTCCCTTTAACTACGGTCGAGGAATACATCAAACAAAAGTAAGGTAACCAGATTAGCTGATTTGTTTTGGTATTTCTGGAAACTTTTCAGATCCTCTTGTTGTGTTCTTTTCTTCCCTTTTGATTTTCTGATTTTTCTGGGCTACCTTTCGACCTGGTACGGGCAGGCCGTACGGGCGGACGCGCCCGTACCAGTGGTCATTACACACTTGGAATTCCTTCCAGTTTTCTTCTGCTTTTGAAGTACAGTACAACCGAGTGGTTCGGGCACGTGTGACCGTACCAGTGGTCGTTAAGCCATCAGTACCCCGTGACTATTTTCTCGAATTGTGGTACGACCATGCCATATGGTCGCATCAGACTGTATGGTAGGTCGTTACCAACATTGTGTCTTCCTCGTTTGTTTGTGTTCAAAAAAACGAAAAGGTCGGTAAGGTGCCGGTACGGGCGCACAGTATAGACGGGGCCGCCCGTACCGTTACCCGCGACCGACGTTATTTTTTATCTAAGTTTATTTTCCTTTCTGATTTTCTGATTTTTCTGGGCTACCTTTCTGATCTTCGTTCCAGAACCATGTTGCCTTTTCATATCAAGAAGATCTGGACCAAGAAGGGAGAGGCACCGGTGGCACAAGTCAAATCAAAAGGAATTTGAGAGGGATTCTTCGTTCCTCAACTAGAGATTCTACTCAAGTGGTTCCACTCCACAACTAGGAGGACATGTTTCCGTGCAAGTTGGAGATGCTTAGGCACGTGGAACAAATGAAGAACAAAGAAGAACCCCCACTCAACCCTTACAGGAAGATGCTCTGCAAGATAATTAAAGAGCAGAATGTTAGCATCAAAGAATTGTCCACTCAATTTGTGTGTATTGCTCATGCGTGCAGCCTCAAAGTAGAAGAAGAAGATGATGATTTCTTCACCCCCAAGAAGGAGTAGGTACTCACAAGGATTTTTGGGATCCTCCCAGCCTTGATTCCAAGCTTGGGGGATCTATGAAGACCTTGTAATCTATCTTTCAGCTTTAGCATGTTTACTTTACCGCACACATGTTAGGTTTTAATTCAAGAATTTGCATTAGTTGCATTATCCTCAAACTCCGATCCCTTTGTTCAAGGAAAGAATTATATACGTTGAGTTTCGAGACTTTATGCTATTTTAAGTAATATTTTGCTCCATGACTATTATATTAGATGAACGAATTAGGATGAGTGTTATGATACTTGTATAACTGTTATGATTTTAGGGTCTTCCACACCGTAAAGTATTGATTAATTATGAGAAGAAAAACCTTGGTAGCATATTATAGTCACAGGTTTAGGTTTACAAGAGCCATAAAAAGTAGTGGGCATGATCAAGTAGCTCTCTTGAAAAAAGAGAGAGAGAACAAAAAAGAAAAGGGATTCAACTATCAAGAGAATTTCAAGGCAAAAGAAAGTACAAGCTTAAAAAATAAAAGAAAAAAGAATGATCATGAATCTTTCATTACACGAATCAAGTGCTAAACCAATTTAACCCTATGATTATATAACATGCACAACAAGAAAAGTTTCCTTCCTCAACGACTTGGCCCGATGGTGGTCGCAGAAGGCGCGTCTTCCACGACGAAATTCTCGGCTCGACCGTGGCCGATGGAAAACTTGTTTTTTCTGGTTTCGCGGCCCTCTACTATGACGGATCTGCTAAAAATATGGAGGAAGGTCGGCCAGCACGTGGCAGAAGCAAGATTTTCGTTTCCTCGCGCGATGTTGACTCGCCGAAGTCTTTTGAGGCATGTGGGTCTCGGATGTTAGTGTCTCTAGCGGACCATACTCTTCGGTCACGCCTCCCTGATTTGAACTCGATAATGTTGCTCGAGGCGTCTGCCGTTTAGTCAGGCTGCTAGGTCCCACATGTTAGCCTCTCATTAGAAGGATCGTGTGTATGCTGGAATTTTTTTCTTCGCTCGCGCTACCCTGTTCCGAAGTTGATAGCGCTGCTCGATGCATTTACCATCTAATCAACCTCCTGGGACCCACATGTCATCCTCTCATTAGAAGAAACGTGTGTATGATGGATTTTTTCCCTTGGCTATTGCCTCCCTGATTTCAACTCGATAACGTTGCTCGATCTATATACCGTCTAGTCACGCTGCTGGGTCCTCCATGTCAGCCTCACATTATAAGAATCGTGTGTATGATGGAATTTTTTCTTTACTCGTGCTACCCTGTTCTGAACTTGATAGCGCTGCTCGATGTATCTACCATTTAATCAAACTCCTGGACCCCTGATACATTGCAAATGTATCTATAATTTTTGATGTTCCATGCTTGGTGATACATTGCAAATCTATCTATAATTTTTGATGCTCCATGCTTGGTTTTATCCACTTTCTTGTGTTTTGTCCACACTTTGGAGTACTTTTCATATGATTTCTTGGACTAACCTATTAACAAGAGCCACAGTGCCAGCTGCATGTTTTCTGCTGTTTTTGGTTCCAGGGAAGTCAGAAAATGAATATTCTCGGAATTGGACGGGACAAAAGCCAAAGTGCCTATTTTTCCAGAAGGCTCACGGAGCCAGAATACGAGACGGAGGAGGGCCAGGGGCTGGCCACACCCCCCCCCCCCCCAGGCGCGGGCTAGGCCTGGCCGCGCCAGGGCATGGTGTGGTGGCCCCAGGCACCCCCTCGGTCTCCCTCTTCGCCTATAAGAAGCCTTCTGACCTAAAAACTTCGGGGGGTCGACGTTTTTCCACGAAAAGTTCCGCTGCGCCACCGCCACCGAAGGGGAGATTTGGGGGGACAGAAAGTCTCTGTTCCGGCACCCTGCTGGGACGGGGAAGTGCCACCGGAGCCATCTCCATCGATCTCCACCATCATCTTCATCGACCATCCATGTTTCCCCCATCTATGAGTGAGTAATCCCCCACTGTAGGATATGGGGATGGTAGGGATTGGATGAGATTGTTCATGTAATGGCATCAGATTGTTAGGGCATGGTGCCTAGTATCTTTTATTAGTGCTTTATGACTTTGTTGCGACTTGTTGTGCTTAATGCTTGTCACTAGGGCCCGAGTGCCATGATTTTAGGTCTAAACATGTTATTGATTCATTATGATAGTATTGTTTTTGGTCTTAGATGCAAGTTGTATACACACGTTGTTGTCCGGAACCTATGGTTCCGAAGTGATAGAAATCGGGATAACCGGAGGGTATGGCTTTGATGTGAGGATCACATGTGTTCACGGAGTGTTAATGCTTTGCTCCGGTGCTCTATTAAAAGGAGCACCTTAATTGCCAGTAGTTCCCTAGAGGCCCCGCTGCAAACGGGCTGGCAGGACAAAAGATGTTGTGCAAGTTCTCATTGCGAGCACGTATGACTATATATGGAACACATGCCTAGGATTGTCTAGTACTTGGATGCTTTATCTTATTTATCTGCAGTTGCCCTATGTTCTGATTGCTATGTGAATTGTCTTGTCCATGCAACGCCCGTCCATCCATCCCTATGCCTACCGCACTCGAATCCCACTGTTTACTGTTTTTTGTTACTACTGTCTTTGTTTTGTTACTGCTGTTACTTTACTATTCCTACTACAAAACTGTTGCTACTGATAAACTGTTGTGAGCAAGATTGTTTCCAGGTGCATCTGAATTGACAACTCAGTTGTTAAGGCTTATAAATATTCTTTGGCTCCCCTTGTGTCGAATCAATAAATTGGGTTTCACTTCCCTCGAAAATACTGCGATACACCCCCTATACTTGTGGGTCATCAAGACTGTTTTCTGGCGCCGTTTCCGTGGAGCATAGCTTTATTTATCAAGTTCACTTGGATTCACTATTGTTCAAGCTAGGTTTATTTTCTCCTTGTTTTCTTGTTTCTTTATCAAAAATTAAAAAAATTGGTTCCTACTCTAGTTGTTATTCTCGTTGGTCTATTATTGTCTTGCTTTATCATGCTTGTTGTCAATGGTTGGTTTCTTTGAAACTAAAGCTTACTGGCAAGGTGGGTTCACGGAAGACCAAAAGGATTATTATAGGGAACACCGCTTGTCACAAAAAGGGAAACACTTATGGGAACAAATTGATAGATTGTATACCATTGCTAGGAACGTGTGCTCTACTTATAATGTTACTTATTGCTGTGATGAGTCTTGTTGCAGAAAGAGGTATAAACACCTCCCTTTTCAATGTGAGTATAGTGATAATGATACCATATCTTCCTATGCTAAAGGAATTTATGACTTTGATGATGCGGAACAAATTGAAGAATTTATTGCTTGGAAGGGCGCTTTTGAACTTGCTAGTTTGCTTGAAAATATTGATGATTCACCTTACAAATATGAGGTGTATGGTATACTTAAATTTTGCTTTGATAATGACAAGGATGAAAATGGCTATATTCTTGAATATTTTAATAGATGCTTTCCACAAATGGAAGAGACTAATGCATTGCAGGATCCTATGGAAGAAGAAATTGATGAACCTAAAATCTCATTAGATGAAAAGGAGGAGGAGAGTGATGAACAAAAGGAGGAAGAATGGATTAGCTACCCATGCCTACCTTCTAATGAGAGTAACTCTTTATCCCTTACATTATTTGATTGTCCCCCTTGCTTACTAAAGGAGAATGAATGTTATGTTCCTGAGGTTTCTCTTGAAAATGTTTATAATAAAGCTCTAGTGCTTGTAGATCATGAAGAGCATGCTTTATGTGATAGTTATATTGTTGAGTTTCTTCATGAGGCTACTGAAAATTATTATGAGGGAGAAAAATATGGTTGTGGAAGTTTTCATGGTATTGAAACACCTCTCTATGTGCTGAAAATTTTGAAATTACTCTTGTTTTATCTTCCTATGCCTGTCACTTTGTTATTTGCTTACATGATTCCTATGCATAGGAAGTGGGTTAGACTTAAATGTGTTTTGAATTTGCTCCTTGATGCTCTCTTTTACTTCAACTCATATTTCTTATGAGAGCATCCTCTCAAACGTTTATGCCTAAAGATGATAATATGTCTATTATTCTTGGGAGACCTTTTCTTAAATACTGCAGGAGCTGTTATTAATTATAATCAAGGGAAGGTGACCTTCAATGTTAATGACAAGGAACACATTGTCTATTTCCTCAAGAAGATTGAAAGCACTTATGGTTTGAATTCAATTGAACATGTTGAAGGCATTCAAGTTCGAGAAATATATTGTCCCATACCAAGAGAAAAATTTGAAACTATTATGATTGGGACCATTGCTATCAAGGTTGAGGTAACATAATCATTAGTGGAATACAAAGTTTTGTCTCATATGAAATTGTTTTGGTACCAAGACCTGATTAACCTTGTTAACAAAAGGATTTCATTGAACAAAATAATGTTTTCACTATGATTATTTCTGTTTACTTCTATTCTATCCATTCTAGTTTTTGCTTATGCCTAACTTAAAGGCATTAAAGAAAAGTACTTATTGGGAGATAACCCAAAAGTTTTAGATGAGTCTTGGAAGTTATTACTTCTGTAATAACCACTCCTTATCCTTTTTATTTGCTTTTTGTGCCAAGAGTAACCTCTAATGAGAGAGAAGTAATGATCGGGAAAGTTGCTGTCCCGAAACAGATTTCTGTGCTTCACCGTAAAAAATCGTGTAAAATCTCTGAACGTCTTTTTGAGGCGTGAAGTTTTGTGCTTGTGTCCCAGATTGTTATCTAACTTTCGTTAGTTCAACACTTTTTTATTTGAGCAACAAAAGGTCTTCGAAAAAATTCGTCTTTACCTGCTGGTCTATTTTGACAGATTTCTGCCATTTTGTGCATTTGCTTCTTGTTGGTTCCTTTTTGAGTTATTTTGGGGAATTGACCTTTTTGAGGGATGTTCTTCAGTAGCTAGTGTTTTAATGGAAGTTTATTTGTGTTAGAACTGAACCTTAAGACTTATTTATCTTGAGTGCACTAATGTTGCTAATAAAGATTGTGTGAAGTTTTGTATAAAGGAAAAATTTCAGGTGTATGGAAGGAATGAGTAATGAGATGAAGGATGGACTAAAGCTCAAGCTTAGGGATGCCACGCGTGTCACCCCAAGAAATATCCAGGAAGTACAAGCGTCAAAGCTTGGGGATGCCCAAGGCATCCCCTTCTTCATCAATAAAAATCCCAGGTTTCTGCCAAACACTTCATTTTTATTGTTTCATGCACAGTTGTGTTGTTCTTGGAGCGTCTTCTTTTTTGTTTTCGTTTTGGTTTTTAGTTTGCGTGGTTTTCTTAGTTTTCTGAATAAATTGGTTGGACCTCCCCTTTTATACATTGGTGTTCAAACAGTTTGGTTTGGTTTGGAAAAGAGTAGGAAAGCTCATGCTTAAGTGGTAAAGAGAGCTTGTTTTTGACTGTGGCCTATGCTTTCTCATGCCATGCTTGATATTGTTTTGGCTTTATGCTTTGTATTCTTTGCTGTAGCATGACTTGTTCTAAACAATTGAGATTGCTTAATGTGCCTTGGATGAATTATGCGTTGTTTTAGCATATTAAAGCATAGTATAGTGGTATTCTCCTTTGATGCTTTATTTGGGTTGACTTGGCACATGCTCACACCATGTTATGACTATCTCAAGTCACCATAAGCCTGTATGATCCTTTAGTTTTCAACTTGTAGTATCACTTGATGCTTTGATCAATGATGTTTTGTCGCTCTGCATGATTATGGCCATTATTGCTCTCTCGTTTGTCGCTCCCTTACTACTGCTAGCCTTCACTTTCACTGAGTATGTTTTACTCAAGTTTCCAACTCCCTTAAACCAAATATTGCAAAAGTGTCCACCATACCTTACATATTAGCATCATTTGCTACTTCCGTGCATATTCAATATGCCTTGTTTTCTTCCGAATAAAATGTTTACTTGTTATGAGAAAGTTAGTTAGTAAAGCTCTCACGAACTTGATGGCACACTTTATTTTCTTGCACTTAATAAACCTGAACCATTGCGTCCTTCTTTGTTGCGTATATGCTTGCGCTTTATAAGTTGAAGTTAGCAGAACCATGTATCATGGGGAATGCTTTCAACATTTCACTGGTACCTTGTACCTCGTTGATATCATGTTCTTTTGCTTATGGATCCCGACGGTGTGAAATAAAAGTGGAACTTGTAAGATCATGGAGTTTATATGTGTGTTAGAGAAACGCCTGGGCCGCTAGCCTAAGCCATGCCTAATCATGGTGGAAACTTGCAGCATAACTATAGTGAGCATTCATGAAGCATCCTCAATAAAAACCTATGCAAATAGCAAATAAAAAGATCACTGAGATGCTCACTGTCTGCTTGCCTGGTCATTTTGATTATGGGATAGCTCATGTTTCATGTGCAAGGGGTACCCCGTTGGCGGTTCTCAATGATATGCATGTATTTACAATGACAAGAGCTTGCTCGTGCCTGAAGTTGAGTAGCATGAGGATCGGTCTTCGTAAGTAAGGGGCATGAGACTTCGATTTATAACTTGTCAAGCATATCCTCTTAGTTGTGTCACTTGCACCTTAACCACATTAAAGATGCTTATGATAGGGGCAATGAGAGCTCAAAGCTAATGAGTACCATACTTTCAGCATTTGGAAGCCTTTCAAAATTTTCAAAACCTTTTTCATTTCCTTGTTGAGTCTCCACATATTCTATGAGCACTTTCTTAAGAGCATAGTGGCCATTCCTAGTTCTATGTGCATTGTCCCAAGACTTGTTGATTGATGCGTACCTTGATATTGCTTGTTTTAAACTATTTGTACCTAGTCACTCTTGTGAACTTTGAAGGTGTCCTATGCATTTATGTTTGCTACTCTTTGAGGGACAAGCTGAATGCCACTATGCTATGTTTTCTTTATGTGAAACAAACAAACGTCTTGCAAAGCTTTGTTATTCATGAATCTTTTGTTTGTGCCTTTTCATGTTGCATCATAGTTTCTTTCCCTTATTGCTAGAACTTTGTCTTTCATGTTATGATTGACGTACTATGATCCCAGCTTTCAATGTTTTACAAATACTTTGATCAAGTCTTTGATGGTGCATGTCACCTCAAACATTATTCTTTCTTTTTATCACTTACCTACTCGAGGACGAGCAGGAGTTAAGCTTGAGGATGTTGATACATTGCAAATGTATCTATAATTTTTGATGCTCCATGCTTGGTTTTATCCACTTTCTTGTGTTTTGTCCACACTTTGGAGTACTTTTCATATGTTTCTTGGACTGACCTATTAACAAGAGCCACGGTGCCAGCTGCATGTTTTCTGTTGTTTTTGGTTCCAGGAAAGTCAGAAAATGAATATTCTCGGAATTGGACGGGACAAAAGCCAAAGTGCCTATTTTTCCAGAAGACTCACGGAGCCAGAATACGAGACGGAGGAGGGCCAGGGGCTGGCCACACCCCCCCAGGCGTGGGCTGGGCCTGGCCGCGCCAGGGCATGGTGTGGTGGCCCCAGGCACCCCCTCGGTCTCCCTCTTCACCTAGAAGAAGCCTTCTGACCTAAAAACTTCGGGGGGTTCGACGTTTTTCCACGAAAAGTTCCGCTACGCTGCCGCCACCGAAGGGGAGATTTGGGGGACAAGAAGTCTCTGTTCCGGCACCCTGCTGGGACGGGGAAGTGCCCCCAGAGCCATCTCCATCGATCTCCACCATCATCTTCATCGACCATCCATGTTTCCCCCATCTATGAGTGAGTAATCCCCCACTGTAGGCTATGGGGATGGTAGGGATTGGATGAGATCGTTCATGTAATGGCATCAGATTGTTAGGGCATGGTGTCTAGTATCTTTTATTAGTGCTTTATGACTTTGTTGCAACTTGTTGTGCTTAATGCTTGTCACTAGGGCCCGAGTGCCATGATTTCAGATCTTAACATGTTATTGATTCATTATGATAGTATTGATTTTGGTCTTATCTGCAAGTTGTATACACACGTTGTTGTCCGGAACCTATGGCCCCGAAGTGACAGAAATCGGGATAACCGGAGGGTATGGCTTTGATGTGAGGATCACATGTGTTCACGGAGTGTTAATGCTTTGCCCCGGTGCTCTATTAAAAGGAGCACCTTAATTGCCAGCAGTTCCCTTGAGGACCCGCTGCAAACGGGCTGGCAGGACAAAAGATGTTGTGCAAGTTCTCATTGCGAGCACGTATGACTATATATGGAAAACATGCCTAGGATTGTATAGTACTTGGATGCTTTATCTTATTTATCTGTAGTTGCCATATGTTCTGATTGCTATGTGAATTGTCTTGTCCATGCAACGCCCATCCATCCATCCCTATGCCTACCGCACTCGAATCCCACTGTTTACTGCTTTTTGTTACTACTGTCTTTGTTTTGCTACTGCTGTTACTTTACTATTCCTACTACAAAACTGTTGCTACTGATAAACTGTTGTGCGCAAGATTGTTTCCAGGTGCAGCTGAATTGACAACTCAGTTGTTAAGGCTTATAAATATTCTTTGGCTCCCCTTGTGTCGAATCAATAAATTGGGTTTCACTTCCCTCGAAAATACTGCGATACACCCCCTATACTTGTGGGTCATCACTTGGTTTTATCTACTTTCTTGTGTTTTGTCCACACTTTGGAGTACTTTTCATATGATTTCTTGGACTAACCAATTAACAAGAGCCATAGTGCCAGCTTCCTGTTTTCTGCTGTTTTTGGTTCCAGGAAGTCAGAAAATGAATATTCTCGGAATTGGAGAGGACAAAAGCCAAAGTCACTATTTTACCGAGGGACACACGGAGCCAGAATATGAGACGGAGATGGGTCAGGGGGCCGCCTCACCACCTAGCCGCGCGCCTAGGCCTGGCTCGTGCCAGGGGGTGGTGTGGCCACATCCAGCACCCCCTCGGCCTCTCCTTCCGCCTATAAGATGCCTCTGATACCAAAACCCTAAGTACCCGATCAAAAATCCACGAAAGAGTCTATAGCCGCCGTCGTCTCTGTCCCTAGATCGGGAGGGATCTGAAGCTCTTCCCAGCACCCTGTCGGAGAGGGGAATTCACCCTGGAGGCCTTCTTCATCATCATGCAAGCCTCCGGTGTGATGCGTGAGTAGTTCATCTCTGGACTACGGGTCCATGTAGTAGCTAGATGGCTGGTTATCCTCCTTTGTGCTTTCATGTTTAGATCTTGTGAGCTCCGTTCATGATCAAGGTCATCTATTTGTAATTCTGCATGTTGTGTTTGTGGGGATCCGATGGATATTGAGATGCTATTTCAAATTGATTATTGATTCTATCATGTCTTTGTTATTTGTGATCTTGTATGCGTTCCGTTGTTAGTAGCTATCTTGGCCAAGTAGATGCTAGCAACTCCAAGAGTTAGTATTTATGCTCGATAGTGGGTTCATGCCTCTAGTAATCTAGGGAAGTGACAGAAATCTCTAAGGTACTAGATGTGTTGTTGCTACTAGGGAGAAAACAACAATCCTTTGTTCATAGAACAATCGTATTATTTACTTTACACGCAATTCGTAATGCAATAATCTATTGCTTGCAACTTAATACTGGAGGGGGTTCAGATGATAACCTGAAGGTGGATTATTAGTCATAGATGTAGTTGGATGGCGGTCTATGTAATGGTCTAATGCCCAATCAAGTCTCAAAGGAGTCAAGATGATTAGTATATGCATGTATTGCTTTCTCGATGTTTGTCAATTGCCCCGCTGTAATTTGTTCAACCAACATGTTATCTATCTTAAGAAGAGACACCTCTAGTGAACTATGGACCCCGGTCCTTTCTTTTACATACAATCTACAAACTATTTACTGCGTTGTGTTTACTTTCTGCAAACTATTACTTCCTTCCATTCGATACGTTTAATCCTTTCTTTTCAGCAAAACCAGTGGGATTGACAACCTCATCATAAGTTGGGGACAAAGTTCTATGGTTGTGTTGTGCAGGTCACTACGTTGCTGCTGGCACCGGTAATGCGCCCTGCCAAGGCTCAGCTAGCTACACCTTTGGGGTATTTCCTTGCTCCTACTAGTTCGATTAAACCTTGGTTTCATACTGAGGGAAAACTTGATGTTGTGCTCATCATACCTTCCTCTTGGGGTTCCCCAACGAGCTCGATATAATTTGGGCCATCAAGCTATTTTTCTGGTGCCGTTGCCAGGGAGTCAAGGACATTTTCACAAGGGAGTCCCTCATAACCAATCTCTTTACTTTGTTATTTTTGTTTTGCTTAGTTTACTTTTGTTTTGTTTGCTTGTTTCTTTATCAAAAACACGAAAAAATTAGTTTTACTAGTTTGCTTTCTTTATTGAAAACATAAAATAATTAGTTCCTATCTTAAGTTACCATTATGTCTAGCATTGCTCCGATCACTATGTCACCTGAGGAAATAATTTTCACTTTTAAACAAGGAATTGAATAGGGTTTCAAAGAAGCTTGGTCTCGAATCTCTGATCTACATGAGAAAACTGAACCTAAAATGACTCAAAGCTTGTTCCTTAGCAGTTTTTACCTTGGAATTGCTCTTTGCTATACATATGCTTTAGATGCTGTTGTGGGAGGAGATTTCCTCCAATGCAATGAGGATGATGCTGTTAATGCTATAAAGAAATTGATCTTTACTTACAACTTGCCTAACAAAACTGATATTTCTTTCACAAACATATTTGCTAGATTGAACACTCTTGAGACCCACACTACTAGCTTAAAGGATTGCTATAACACGCTTAGAGAGCATCATAATTATGTTCCAATAAATTCTGAACCATCCAAGTGGCTTCCCATAGTAAAGATTGATATAAATAATGAAACTTTTCAAGCTCGATGTGATATCATGTCTGAATTTTGTCTTATGCCCAAAGATATTTATGAATGTTTGAATCTTTGGGGGCTTACTGGAGGAGGAAAAGAAATATCTCTTGCTAATAATGCTACAATATTACCTATTAGAATAGCTGAAGGAGTGTTTAAAGATCCTTGGGAAAATGATTTCTACTGATTATCTTGTTATTGAATGTGCAGGAAAAGGACAAATTACACATGGAAGGTCCCTATTAGAACTCCTTGGAGCAATAATAGATGTGGGAAAGGGGACCATGCACCTTGTTTCTCCACCAAATAATCATATTTTCCCCAAGGTTAATAATAAAAGTAAGAGAGGTAAGGGCAAGAAATTTGGTCTTAATGCTTCTTCATTTGAGAATACTTGATTCTTTTTCTTGCTTCTTATGCCTAACTTAAAGGCGTTAAAGAAAAGTACTTATTGGGAGATAACCCAAAAGTTTTAGATGAGTCTTGGAAGTTATTACTTCTGTAATAACCGCTCCTTATCCTTTTTATTTGCTTTTTGTGCCAAGAGTAACCTATAATGAGAGAGAAGTAATGATTGGGAAAGTTGCTGTCCCGAAATAGATTTTTGTGCTTCACCGTAAAAATTCGTGTAAAATCTCTGTACGTCCTTTTGAGGCATGAATATTTGTGCTTCAGCCCCAGGTTGTATCTAACTTTCGTTAGTTAAACACTTTTTGATTTGAGCAACAGAAGGTCTTCGAAAAAATTCGTCTTTACCTGCTGGTCTGTTTTGACAGATTTCTGCCATTTTCTGCATTTGCTTCTTGTTTATTCCTTTTTGTGTTCTTTTGGGGAATTGACATTTTTGAGGGAAGTGCTACAGTATCTAGTGTTATAATGGAAGTTTTATTGGTGTTAGAACTGAACCTAAGACCTATTATCTTGAGTGCACTAATGTTGCTAATAAAGATTGTGTGAAGTTTTGTATGAAGGAAAAATTTCAGGTATATTGAAGGAACGAGTAATAAGATGAAAGATGGACTAAAGCTCAAGCTTGGGGATGCCACGCGTGTCAACCCCTAGAAATATCCAAGAAGTACAAGCGTCAAAGCTTGGGGATGCCCAAGGCATCCCCCTCTTCATCAATAAAAATCCCAGGTTTCTTCCAAACGCTTCATTTTTATTGTTTCATGCACAGTTGTGTTGTTCTTGGAGCGTCTTATTTTTCGTTTTCGTTTTGGTTTTTCGTTTGCTTTGTTTGCTTAGTTTGATGAATAAATTGGTTGGACCCCCTCTTTCATACATTGGTGTTCAAATAATTTGGTTTAGTTTGGAAAAGAGTAGGAAAGTTCATGCTTAAGTGGTAAAGAGAGCTTGTTTTTGACTGTGGCCTATGCTTTGTCATACCATGCTTGATATTGTTTTGGATTTATGCTTAGTATTTTTTGCTGTAGCATGACTTGTTATAAACAATTGAGATTGCTTAATGTGCCTTGGATGAATCATGCGTTGTTTTAGCATATTAAAGCATAGTATTGTGGTATTCTCCTTTGATGCTTTATTTGGGTTGACTTGGTGCATGCTCACACCATGTTATGACTATCCAAAGTCACCATAGCCTTTATGATCCTTTAGTTTTCAACTTGTAGTATCACTTTATGCTTTGATCAATGATGTTTTGTCGCTCTGCATGATTATGGCCATTATTGCTCTCTTAGTTTGTTGCTCCCAGTATTTTGCGAGCCTCCACAACCAAGTATGAGTTCCACTCATGGATCCAACTTCTTATACCAAGTTATTCCAAAGAGTCCACCATACCTACCTACTAGATTATGCTATTCCAAGTATATTCATGCTTTTGTTTACCTTCCAAATTAAGCTTGTTATGAGAAAACTAGTGATTAAAGCTCTCACGAACTTGATGGCACACTTTACTTTTCCTGCCCTTAATAAACTTGAACCATTGTGTCGTCTATTTTGGATATGCTTGCACTTATTTGTTGGGGATTAGCAGAGCCATGCTTTCATGGGGAACGCTTTCAACATTACACGGGTACTTTGTACCTAGTTGTTATCATGCTCTTTTGTCTATGGATGTCGTCAGTGTGAAATGAAAGGGGTGTTTGTAAGTCCGTGGAGTTATGTATATGTGTTAGAGAAACGCCTGGGCCGCTGCCATGCTGACATGGTGGAAACCTGCAGCGTAACCATAATGAGCTGTCTATGAAGCATTCTTATTATAAAAAAAGGAGTCCTATATTGAGAAAAAAAAGAGAAAAAGAAAGAAAAAATAGATTATGAAAAGAGGAAAGAGAGAAAAAAGCACCATATTCCCATGGTAAATAAGAAGTTTGCTGAGATGCTCGTTGTCTGCTTGCCTTGTCATTTTGATATGGGGATTCTTCCGTATCATCGGGCAAGGGGTACCCCATTTGCGATTCTCTATGATACACATGTACTTACGATGACAAGAACTTACCGGTGACTAAACTTGAGTAGCATGAGAAGCGGCCCTCATATTCAAGGGACATGAGATTTCTAACTTATACTTCGTCAAGCATGTACACCATAGTTTGTTCACTTTAACCTTAATCACTTCAAGATGCTTATGATAGGGGCAATGAGAGCTGAGTGCTATTAAGTACCATAATTTTTGGAAGCTATTGATGAGACTTGAATCTCTGCTACCTTCTATGAAGGCCTTTCTTCCACATATATATTGAGTCTCCACCTTCTACCTTTATGCACCTACTTTGAGAGCATAGTGGCCATTCTTAGTTCTATGTGCATTGTCCCAAGACTAGTTGATTGATGCATATCTTGATATTGCTTGTTTTAAACTATTTGTATCTAGTCATTCTTATGAACTTTGAAGGTGTCCTATGCATTTATGTTTGCTACTCTATGAGGGACAAGCTGAATGCCACTATGCTATGTTTTCTTTATGTGAAACAAACAAACGTCTTGCAAAGCATTGTTATTCATGAATCTTTTGTTTGTGCCTCTTCATGTTGCAACATAGTTTCTTTGTCTTATTGCTAGAACTTTGTCTTTCATGTTATGATTAAAGTATTATGATCCCAGCTTTGAATGTTTTACAAATACCTTGATCAAGTTTGTGATGGTGCATGTCACCTCAAAAATTATTCTTTCTTTTTATCACTTACCTACTTGAGGACGAGCAGGAGTTAAGCTTGGGGATGTTGATACATTGCAAATATATCTATAATTTTTGATGTTCCATGCTTAGTTTTATCTACTTTCTTGTGTTTTGTCCACACTTTGGAGTACTTTTCATATGATTTCTTGGACTAACCTATTAACAAGGGCCAAAGTGCCAGCTGCCTGTTTTCTGTTGTTTTTGGTTCCAGGAAGTCAGAAAATGAATATTCTCGGAATTGGACGGGACAAAAGCCAAAGTCACTATATTACCGAGGGACACACGGAGCCAGAATACGAGACGAAGAGGGGCCAGGGGGCCGCCACACCACCTGGTCGCGCGGCAGGCCTGGCCCACACCAGGGGGTGGTGTGGCCGCCTCCAGCACCCCCTCGGCCTCTCCTTCCGCCTATAAGATGCCTCCGATACCAAAACCCTAAGTACCCGATCAAAAATCCACGAAAGAGTATGTAGCCACCGTCGTATTTGTCCCTAGATCGGGAGGGATCTGAAGCTCTTCCCGGCACCCTGCCGGAGAGGGGAATTCACCCTGGAGGCCTTCTTCATCATCATGCAATGCGTGAGTAGTTCATCTCTGGACTACGGGTCCATGTAGTAGCTAGATGGCTGGTTCTCCTCCTTTGTTCTTTCATGTTTAGATCTTGTGAGCTCCGTTCATGATCAATATCATCTATTTGTAATTCTCATGTTGTGTTTGAGGGGATCCGATGGATATTGAGATGCTATTTCATATTGATTATTGATTCTATCATGTCTTTGTTATTTGTGATCTTGCATGCTTTCCGTTGTTAGTAGCTATCTTGGCCAAGTAGATGCTAGCAACTCTAAGAGTTAGTATTTATGCTCGATAGTGGGTTCATGCCTCTGGTAATCTGGGGAAGTGACAGAAATCTCTAAGGTACTAGATGTGCTATTGCTACTAGGGATAAAACAACAATCCTTTGTTCATAGAACAATCGTATTGTTTACTTTGCACGCAATTTGTAATGCAATAATCTGTTGCTTGCATCTTAATACTGGAGAGGGTTCGGATGATAACTTGAAGGTGGATTATTAGTCATAGATGCAGCTGGATGGCGGTCTATGTATAATGTTGTAATGCCCAATCAAGTCTCAAAGGAGTCAAGATGATTAGTATATGCATGTATTGCTTTCTCGATGTTTGTCAATTGCCCCACTGTAATTTGTTCACCCAGCATGTTATCTATCTTAAGGAGAGCCACCTCTAGTGAACTATGGACCCCGGTCCTTTCTTTTATATACAATCTACAAACTATTTACTGCATTGTGTTTACTTTCTACAAACTATTACTTCCTTCCATTCAATTCGTTTAATCCTTTGTTTTCAGCAAAACCGGTGAGATTGACAACCTCATTGTAAGTTGGGGACAAAGTTCTGTGGTTGTGTTGTGCAGGTCTCCATGTTGCTGCTGGCACCGGTAGTGCGCCCTGCCAAGGCTCAGCTAGCTACAACTTCGGGGTGTTTCCTTGCTCCTACTGGTTCGATTAAACCTTGGTTTCATACTGAGGGAAAACTTGCTGATGTGCTCATCATACCTTCCTCTTGGGGTTCCCCAACGAGCTCGATATATTTTGGGCCATCAACCCCACATATCATCCTCTCATTAGAAGAAACGTGTGTATGATAGAATTTTTTCCCTCGGTCGCGCCTCTGTGTTCCGAACTTGATAGCGTTGCTCGCTGCATCAGCCGTGTTGGTGGGTTACTTATGTCAGTCTCACATTAGAAGAATCGTGGGTATGTCGGACTTTTTTTCTACTCTAGCGCCACCTTGTTCCTAACTAGATAGCGTTGCTTGATGAATTTGTCGTTTGGTCACGCAGCTGGGTCCCACATGATAGCCTCTCATTAGAAGAATCGGTTGTATGATTGACTTTTTTCTCTCCTCGCACTTCGTGTTTCGAACTTGATAACATTGCTCGCTGCATCAGCCCTTTTTTCAGGGTGCTAGGTCCCCCATGTCAGCCTCTAATTATAACAAACGTGTGCATGATGGACTTTTTCTCGCTCGCGCCTTGATGGCCCAAAATTTATCGAGCTCGTTGGGAAACCCCAAGAGGAAGGTATGATGAGCACAATAGCTAGTTTTCCCTCAGTTATGAAACCAAGGTTATCGAACCAGTAGGAGCAAGGAAACACCTCCAAGGTGTTGTTTCCAACTTGGAATCCTGCACAACACAACCATGGAACTTTGCCCCCAACTTATAGTGAGGTTGTCAATCTCACCGGTTTTGCTGAAAACAAAGGATCAAATGTATTGTGTGGAAGATAGTAATAGCTTGCAGAAAGTAAACATAAAACAGTAAATAGTTGTAGATTGATGGTAAAAGAAAGGACCGGGGTCCATAGTTCACTAGTGGTGATTCTCCTTAAGATATATGACATGTTGGGTGAACAAATTACAGCGGGGCAGTTGACAAACATCGTGAACGCATACATGCATATACTAATCATCTTGACTTCTATGAGATTTTGATTGGGCATTACAACATTATACATAGATCGTAATCCAACTGCATCTATGACTAATAATCCACCTTCAGGTTATCATCCGAACCCCCTCCAGTATTAAGTTGCAAGCAACAGATAATTGCATTAAGCATTTAATGGTGTCTTCTTTCATATCAATAATGGCACCAACTTTTCTAAGAAAAGGTCTTCCCAAAATAATAGGACAAGAAGCATTGCATTCAACATCCCAAACATAGAAATCAATGGGGACATAGGCATTGTTAACCATAATAAGGACATCATTAATACTCCCCATGAGTTTCTTTTTAGCATTATCACCAAGTGGGACATTTAAATAACAATCTTCCAATGGTGGTAAATCAAGCATTTCATAAATCTTTCTAGGCATAATAGAAACACTACTATCAAGATCACATAAAGCTTTGAGATCTAAATCATTTACTTTCATATTAATAATGGGTTCCCAACCATCTTCTAATTTCATAGGAATAGAAGCTTTATGTTTCATCTTTTCTTCTTTAATTTTTATGAGAGCATTAGTAATGTGTTTTGTAAAGGCCATATTCATAGCACTAGCATTAGGAATTTTAGCAAGCTTTTGTAGGAACTTAATAACTTCAGAGATGTTGCAACCATCAAGATCAATATCATAATTATCATCTAAAGTAGTAGAGCTATTGTTTCCCATATTTCTAAGAATTTTAGCATTTTTATTAGAAAAGGTTCCGTTGGGTTTACTAGCTTCAACATTAGTGGTAGTGATAGTAGAAACACTAATATTTCTAGCAATTTCATCTTCTCTTTCCCACTTAGCATGCAATTCAGCTAATAGTCTAACATTTTCATCAATTCTAACTTTAGCATTAGTAGGAGCAAAAGGATTCTCAATAGTTTCAGGTTTACCAGCCATTTTATTAATCAAAGAGGATTGTGCTTCGGACAAAGATGATATATTTCTTTCGGCATTAGAAAGTTTTAATTGCAAATTAGGAATTTCCCTATTTAAACTCTCAAGTTGATGACTAATATTTTTCAAGATAGTAGATTGTTCCTCCATAGTTTTAGTAAATAATTTATTCTTCTCATATTGCTTTTGCATGAAATTTTTAGTGGCTCTTTCAACTTCTAAAATTCTTCCTTCACTAGGTATTCCAGGTTTGCCATGATAACCATAAGTATTATTAGGAGGGTAAGGCCTATAATTTTTATTACCATAAGCATTGTTGCCAAAATTATTATTTCTTATAAAGTTCACATCAATTTTCTCTTCTTGAGCAACCAAAGAGGCTAAGGGATCATGATTTGGATCAATATGAGTTTTCCCATTAACAAGAATAGACATAATAACATCAATTTTATCACTCAAGGAGGAGGATTTTCAACAGAATTTACCTTCTTACGTTGTGGAGCTCTCTTAGTGTGCCATTCAGAATAGTTAACCATCATATTATCCGGACGCTTTGTTGCAGCACCCAAAGTAATGGTCATAAAGGTACCTCCAGCAGCAGCATCCAGTAGATTTCTTGTAGAATAGTTCAATCCTACATAAAAGGTTTGGATAATCATCCAAGCAGTCAGTCCATGAGTGGGACAATTCTTTACCAAAGATTTCATTCTTTCCCAAGCTTGAGAAACATGTTCATTATAAGATTGTTTAAATTTCATTATTTCACTTCTTGTAGATATAATCTTAGCAGGAGGATAGTATTTTTCAATGAAAGCATCTTTGCATTTAGTCCAAGAATCAATACTATTTCTAGTTAGGGATTGCAACCATTCTTTAGCTTTTCCTCTCAAAGAGAAAGGAAACAATTTAATCTTAATAATATCTCTATCTATATCCCTATGCTTTTGCATCTCACAGAGTTTAACAAAGTTATTTAGACGAGCAGTAGCATCTTCAGTACCAATACCAGAAAATTGTTCTCTCATAACAAGATTGAGTAAAGCAGGTTTAATTTCAAATAAACTAGCTTCAGGAACAAGTGGAGCACTAGGTGTGCACATGATATCATTGTTGTTGGTGCTACTGAAGTCACACAACTTAATGTTTTCAAGAGTAGTCATTTTTTTGTGTTTTTTATAAAGAAAGCAAACTAGTACAACTAATTTTTTTGTGTTTTTGATAAAGAAACAAGCAAACAAAGAAGAAATAAACTAAGCAAAACAAAAATAACAAAGTAAAGAGATTGGTTACGAGGGACTCCCCTTGTGAAGACGTCCTTGACTCCCCGGCAACAGTGCCAAAAAAATAGCTTGATGGCCCAAAATATATCGAGCTCGTTGGGGAACCCCAAGAGGAAGGTATGATGACCACAGCAACAAGTTTTCCCTCAGTTATGAAACCAAGGTTATCGAACCAGTAGGAGAAAGGAAACACCTCCAAGGTGTTGTTTCCAACTTGGAATCCTGCACAACACAACCACAGAACTTTGCCCCAACTTACAGTGAGGTTGTCAATCTCACCGGTTTTGCTGAAAACAAAGGATTAAACGTATTGCGTGGAAGATAGTAATAGCTTGTAGAAAGTAAACAGAAAATAGTAAATAGTTGTAGATTGATGGTAAAAGAAAGGATCGGGGTCCATAGTTCACTAGTGCTGATTCTCCTTAAGATAGATGACATGTTGGGTGAACAAATTATAGCTAGGCAATTGACAAACATCGACAAAGCATACATGCATATACTAATCATCTTGACTTCTATGAGACTTGATTGGGCATTACAATATTATACATAGACCATAATCCAACTACATCTATGACTCATAATCCACCTTCAGGTTATCATCCGAACCCCCTCCAGTATTAAGTTGCAAGCAACAGATAATTGCATTAAGCATTGCGTGTAAACAATACGATTGTTCTATGAACAAAGGATTGATGTTTTCTCCCTAGTAGCAACAACACATCCAGGACCTTAGAGATTTCTATCACTTCCTCGGATTCTTAGAGGCATGAACCCACTATCGAGCATAAATACTCCCTCTTGGAGTTGCTAGCATCTACTCAGCCAAGATAGCTACTAACAATGGAGAGCATGCAAGATCACAAATGTCAAAGACATGATAGAATCAATAATCAATCTGAATTAGCATCTCAATATCCATCGGATCCCCGCAAAAACAACATGTATGATTACAAATAGATGATCTTGATCATGAACAGAGCTCACAAGATCTAAACATGGTAGCACAAAGGAGAAGAACCAACCATCTAGCTACTACATGGACTTGTAGTCCAAGGATGAACTACTCACGCATCACACCGGAGGATTGCATGGTGATGAAGAAGGCCTCCAAGGTGAATTCTCCCCTCCGACAGGGTGTCAGGAAGAGTTCAGATCCCTCCCGATCTAGGGATGGAGATGACGGTGGCTACAGACTCTTTTGTGGAATTGTGATTGGGTACTTAGGGTTTCTAATCGGAGGCATCTTATAGGCGAAATGGGAGGCCGAGGGGGTGCCCTAGGCGGTCGCACCACCCCCTGGCGCGGGCCAGGCCTGGCCGCGTGGCCAGGTGGTGTGGCCGGCCCCTTTCCCCTCTTCGTCTTGTATTCTGGATATGTGTCCCCCTCGGTGAAATATTGACTTTGGTTTTGGTCCCGTCCAATTCCGAGAATATTCATTTTCTGACTTTCTTGGAACCAAAAACAGCAGAAAACAGGTAGCTGGCACTGTGGCATCTTGTTAATAGGTTAGTCGAAGAAAGTGTAGAAAAATACTCCAATGTGTGGACAAAACATAAGAAAGTAGCTATAAAACAAGCATGGAACCTCAAAAATTATAGATATGTTTGCAACGTATCACGCCTCCCTGTTTCGAACTTGGCAACATTTCTCGATACAACACTTGTATAAGGCCGCGCTGGTGGGACCCACATGTCGGTCTATCTTTAAATGAAATATGTATATGATAGACCTTTTTATCGGCCGCGTCTGCTGTTTTGTACTTCCAATAGATTTAAACTATGTGTGTCGCCACTACGCCAAAGATATTTATAGAAAATGTATTATTAAACATTCCTTAGTACCTTCAAGTTATGTTTTAATGTTTTTAAAAAGATGTCGTGTGTCCGTGTTTATATTTTTAAAAATAAAAGGGCAGCCTCCTGGCATTTCAATTTATAAAATGCCACATATATAATGGACTAGTTTCTTAAAAATATGGCGGAGTTTTTTTAAGAGGTAGAGGCGGAGTTTTTAAGAGGTGGGGGGTAATGCTCAAAAGACCGAATTAAAAATATGTTGGGCTATTCTACATGGTCCATCTATATGCGCTATACTCCATGGGCTCCTTTCTTAAATTTCACTAGGTTGTGCTAAGCAGTCCCTTGACCCTAACAAGGCCAAATTAAAATGTTCTTGCCTATGCTCCATGGGATCCTTTCTCAAATTTCACTGGCCTATTCTCAGCAGTTCCCTGACCATGCGCTAAAAAAAATAGTTCCCTGACCTCGAAAAGGCGTGTGTGTATGTTGTACTGTTTTTTCGGGTCAAACTTGATAACGTTGATGGGTCCTCCATGTTAGCCTCTCACCACGCTGGACTTTTTTCTCGCTCGCGCCTCCCTATTTCAAACTTGGCAATGTTGCTCGATGCAACATCTCTATAAGGCCGCGCTGCTGGGTCCCATGTGTTAGCCTCTCTGTAAATAAAATGTGCGCATGATGGACTTTTTTTCAGCCCCGTCCGCTGTTTTGACATCGGTCCATTTCTAGGTCTAAATATACATGGTAAAAAGTAAAGGACCAAATATACACACATACTATATAGATGTCGATCAAATTATAAATTTTTGAGAATTATCTATTATAATTGTATATAGTGATGATATGTCATATGTCTATTATCTGGTTCTCATGTGCAGGGTACGTGGAACTTACTAGTAATACAGTAGTTTCAACAAAACAACATAGGTAGGCGGAGCTTTTTGTGGGGAGGCTCGGGAAGGGGATGACCATAAAGGCCGAATTAAAAAGATTTTGGGATAACTGGGGACGGATGCCCTATTCTTCATGGGCTCACTCCCAAACTGAATGCGCTATGGTCGGGGAACACAAGACAATGAAAAGGATGAATTGAAGGTTTTGGGCTATGATTGGGCCTGATAGGCTAATTTCATGGGCTCAGTAATAAAAATTCCAGACCTCAACAAGGAAGAAAAAACGAGGGAGAAAATTTTGGCCGATATTTTCGTGCGAAAATTGTTGACAAGAAGGACACATACCCTGCACGCGCCAAAACTTTCCCACTCGCGCCTTCACTCCAGCAGCCAGCTACTGTCTCGTTGCGCCATTCTTTTGGAGACGCGCAGGCAGTCAAAACCACAAGCCGCGCACCAAAACATTCACACTCTGTCTATCAGCTGGGGCGGCCTGACACCATCGCTGGTGGCGCCGCTCTTTTCGAGACGCACACAGGCCGGTGGTCAGCTGGTCGATCCCCATTGTATGCTTATAATATCCTTAGTTCGCTCAATCATTCCCTAGAAGTAGTTTCGTACTTGATCTGCTCGTTTGACATTGTTCTGCACTTGATCTGTTTGTTCAAATTAGTTGTCATTTTGTGTTCGGTCGATCTATTCTCTCAAATATGTAACATAGTTCTGCATTCAATTTCTGAAATAAGCTAAAATTACGTGGCATTTATAGTTCTATATTTAATCAGGTTGCTCAAATATCTTGGCTTAATTAGATCTGTAATCAACCTGTTCAGTGAAATATCTTGAAAGCTTCTAACCATCTCTATCCTCAACAGATGGACATATATTGTATACTGAATGGAAAAAAGCAACACCTTCATATTGGGAAGGTGTTAATGAGTTCATGAAGTTTGTTAGATAGCATAACGGCGACTCGGATGTGTTTTTCCCATGCCTACAATGCCTTAATTATAAAAGCTAAGTAAGAGCACAGTCACAGACCATACTTGCGTTAATGGGATGGAACGTACATATATTAGGTGGACTAAACATGGGGAACCATATGATCAGCCAGTTCTTGATCCTCTAGTTGATGCTGATCCGCCTGAAGCTCATCAGATCGAGGATGAGGACCTTCCTGGTTTGTTAAGGGACTTGTACCCCACTACAAGCAAAAAAGGCGCTCCTTCTCTTAAAAGATCACTTTTCTCTGACCTGATAGAAGATGCCAAGTGTTTAGTGGACCCTGATTCTGGTATCTCAAGATTCGAACTGGTAATGAAATTACTAAAGGAGAAGTCGTTGAAAAATATTACCAAAAAAGCTTTCGATTCAGTGATTAAGGTGTACAGCGAGTCAATCCCTAGGAAAGGACTGCCAAAATCCTTTTATGAGATGCAACAGTACATCAAGGTACTTGGACTATCATATGAGAAGATCCATTTTGTCCAAATAACTGTGTACTGTTCTAGGAGGATTATGAAAACCTTGATGAATGCCTAGTATGTAACGAATCAAGATGGAAAAATGGTGATAAAAAGAAGAAAGTTCCTTATATGGTTATGAGATATTTTTCAATTATAGATAGATTGAAGAGGTTGTTTCAGTCAGAACAAACATCTAAGGAAACAAGATGGCACAAAGAGATTCTCAAGACTGACGATTACTTACTCAGACATCTAGCTGATGGCAATGAATGGAAGAACTTTGACAAGGCTCATGCAGGATTTGCAGCGGATCCAAGGAACCTGAGACTTGGCCTAGGTATAGATGGATTTAACCCATTTGGCAACATGAGTAACTCGTACAACATGTGGCCATGCACTGATCAGTCAAACTGCTTGCTGGCTTTACTCATCCTAGGTCCCAAATCACCTAGGAAGGATTTTGATCTGTTCATGCAGCCTCTTATACGAGACTTGCAGGAACTATGGAAGGGTGTCATGACTCCTGATATCCTTTCTAGCAACCCTAAAGATGACAAGTTCCCTATGCGTGCTGCTGTGCTATTCTGCACCCATGATTTTCCAGCTCTTGGCACTATGTCAGGCAGAGTGACAATAGGTTATAATGCATGTATTAGATGTGAGACAAAACAGGTCACAGTGAGGCTACAAAATAAGACTGGTTTCCTTGGACACCGGGTTTTTCTTCCTCAAGGCCACAAATTCCGAAAAACTTGAAAAAATTGCAGTTCTATGGAAAGAGGACTGAATAAGGCACTACACCACAAAAGTTCATTGTAGCTGAGTTGCAGGCGCATTTACAAAGGGTCATAAATGTCAAACCAGGAAAACAACCAGCTGCTAGACGAGGTAAAAGAAAGAATACAGAAGATGCACTGACAGTAGGAGCATCATCCAAAAGGAAGAGAGCGGAAGAAGTAGAAGTAGATTCCCAAGGGAAGGAAAAGGAACCGAGAATATTTTATAAGCACAGATCCACTCTATGGGACTTGCCATATTGGGCTGGTAAGACACTTCGACATAATATTGATTTCATGCACATGGAGAAAAATGTATGTGACGGCATTATAGGCACATAACTCAACATTCCATCTAAGACAAAAGATAGCTATAATGCTAGGCTTGACTGCGAAAAACTCAACATTAACAACAACTTGAAGCTGCATCCTGAAGATACGGTTGATAAGGGCGGTGAAAAACATTACAAATTTCGAGGTGTAGAATTTACCTTGTTGATGAATAAAAGGGTACTATTTTGTGACTTCCTCTGAGGTGTGAAGTTCCCATCTGGATTTTCTTCCAACATTGCAAATTGTATCAATGCAGAGGGGAACAAGCTCCAAGGTTTGAAAACTCACGATTGCCACATCCTACTACAAAGGCTTTTAGCTCTTGGCGTTAAAGGTTTAGTGAACAAGGATTTGTACAATGTGCTTGCAGAGTTGGGAAAGTTCTTTAGGGAAATCTGTAGCAAAACTCTGGACAGAAGAGTTGTAGCGCATCTTCATACGGACATAGCAGAAATCCTGTGCAAGCTTGAGCTGATATATCCACTAGCCTTCTTTGATGTGATGGTGCATTTGACTGTTCATCTGACTGAAGATGCACTTTATAGAGGTCCTGTACAATACGGATGGATGTACCCTATAGAACGTCGACTTTGCACTTTCAAGGGTACTGTTAGGAACAAGGCTAGAGCAGAGGCTTACATTGCAGAGGCATACATTGCTGTTAAAGCATTTGCATTTTGATCAAGATACATTCCTGATCGTAAAACAAGATCTAGTATGGGTGGCAGAATTGAAGAAGTTGATAAATCTATTTTTAACCATGGTGTTCGCCTAGTAGGAAAGAAGGAACATAGAACATTAATGCAGCACGAATATGACCAACTCACTTGGTATGTGCTGAATAATGCTAATGAGGCTGAAAACTTTAATGCGTGAGCACTATTCATACATATCCTCACATATATGAAATGAAACTTGTAGCAAGATATGTTCGGATGTCTTACTTGAGTATCGTTTTTGTAGGTTATTTAAAGCAACCAAAGGAAAAGATTATGCTGCACCAGTATGTGGGGGTGGGTTTCAGGAATGGTTTAGGAATCATGTAAGATGGTCAATTGAACTTTGAATTGCATACAAATTGTGCACATGAAATGACCTCTTGATTATTTTGTATAACCGCAGATCACGAAGCTGCGTGAAGAGAATACAGGTGATGTTAATGATGGTCTCTATGCCCTATCACGTGGTCCGGCAAAAAGAGGGTGCAGACAGATTCACCTTGCAATGACGATGGTACCACTACAGCACTTATGAGCGTGAGAAACATCTGAAGACACAAAATAGTGGCATCACGATCAGTGGAGAGCACTTGACAGCCAAAATGAAGAAGTCAGATGACTATGATCATTATGGTCGCATAAAATAGGTTATTGAGTTGAATTATAATGACAATACTATTGGTCGATCTGTGGTTCTATTCAAGTGTTATTGGTATGACCAAGATCTGAACAAGAAAAGAGGCCCCAGAAATGATGGCAATTTCATATTGATCAATACTACTACTAAGTGGTACAAGGAGGAACCTTATATTTGGGTAACTCAAGCTTCCAAGGTAATTTTCTTGGATGACAGAGATAATAAGGACTGTCAATATATGCAAAAGTTTGAGGCAAGGAGCACCTATGATGTGAATGAGTATGACGAGCCAGTCACCACAAATGTTGCCCACCAATATGATCCTAGTGGTTGTATGGTAACTGAACTGGCTGACATCGATGAAAATTTGATTACCAGAGGCGGCTCTGCGCATGATGGACAAGTAGATTTCACTGTTGAGGTTAGTGTAGTCGACAAAGACAGGAATAAACTGGTTCTACCTGATGAATCTCAGGACATGTATGATGAATGGCAAGGGGAAGAAGATCCAACCCAGTCGGAATATGTGGATATAGAATGCGGCGGTGCAGAAAGCGATGACGGTGACGATGATTAGACTGTTGTTTCATATTATGCAGTGATATGATGAACAATGATTTGTATTGGTTTTATCTTTGTAAAATGTATGAGACATGATGACAATTTTGAAGGAAATATTCCCTGAGAGGCAATAATAAAGTTGTTATTATATATTCCTTATATTTGATAGATGTTTATTTTACATGCTAGAATTGTATTGATCGGAAACATCAATACATGTGTGTTTAATAAACAAAAAGGGTTCCTAGTTATGCCTCTCTTATAGACTAGCTTGATGATTAACAAGATGATCAAGGTTTCCTTATCATGGACATTGGATGTTGTTAATAACAAGGTCACACCATTGGTGGAATGATGTGATGAACATTCATCCGAAGTATAGCATTACGATCAAGTCATTATGTTTATATTGCTATAACATCATACGAAGTAATGTTTATCCTTAGACCATGAGATCATGTTAATTGCTAACACCGGAAGAGTATCTTGATAACATCAAACGTCACACCGTAACAAGGTGACTATAAAGATGGGTTCAGTACTACAAAGGTGTTATGTTGAGGCTCATGGATCAAGAGTGGAATTTGTCAATCCAGATGACGGATAGATATACTCTGGGCCCTCTCGGTGATATCACATTAAGATAGCTTGCAAGCAAGTGATGTGATCACTAGAATGTTATATCACAGGAACGAGAAAAGAGTGCATGTCGGTAACGAGATCAAACTAGGTATGGAGATACCAATGATCGAATCTCGGACATGTAATATATCGAGATGCAAAGGGATTTAGTTACAAGCGTTAAAGGTTCTCACGATCACAAAAGTCATCATTGAATGTGTAGGAGTCAGTACGGATCTCCATGTCCCGCTGCTGATTATTGATCGGAGAAGGGTCTCGATCATGTCTTCATTATTCGCGAACCGTAGGGTGGCACACTTAAGAGTTACCAGACACCATTTTGGAGCACATATGTTTCAGACGAAAGAATTGCAAAGCGCAGGAATTGTTTCAATAGAAACCGGAAATTGTTTCGGGTGAAATTGCAGAAAGTGGTTCTGCATGTGATATTGAAATATTGCAAGGGGCTATATGTGAATGTTTGTTAATTAAAGTAATTAACAAAAATCTGAATAAATTTAATAAAAAGAGTTTTATTAAATGTGAGAGAATTAAATTTGGAGAAATTTAATGCATTTAAAGTGGAGACTTTAAAAGGGAATGTGAAGAGGCATTTTAATGTGGAGGGCTTACCACCACATGAATGGGGGAGGTGAGGGGGCACCCCCCCATGCGCCGGCCATGGAGAGAGGGGGCACCCCCCTCCTCCTATAAAAGGCCACCCATTCCCTCCTTCATCCTCACACCTCCTTGTGAAGGATCTCTCTCCCCCTCTAGAATTATTCCCCATGGTCTCGGATTAGCGAGATACATGTTCCCGGTGGCATTTCGTCTGGAAGGAGTTGCTGCTTCCGCTGGATCGCTGGAGCGAGGAGGTGGAGGTTGTCCGGTGGCTTGAACGTGTGTGCGAGTGCGGATGCGCTGCTGAGTTGCGGCGCTCGGACTTCCTCACGATCTTGAGATCGGCAAGTGTACGACTACATCAACCACGAGTTCCTACTCGTTAACAAAACTCGTTGTCTTCGAGGGTAAGGTCTCGTTGGATGTATGTCCACCTGTTGCTTTGTACCTAGTAGATAGATCTTGGCGTGTAGTTCACACCTTAGGAAATTTTTTGTTTTCTATGCTACGGACCCAACAGTGATATCAGAGCCTGATCTATGCCTAGGTGCTTTGCACGAGTAGTACACATATGTTTATATGTGGGCGATGATGATCATGTTATTGCATCTTCTATGTATTTTGGATATTGGTGGCATAGTGGGATGAAGTGGCCCGGACCAACCTTACATGTCATCGTACATGAGACCGGTTCCACGACTGACATGCAACTTGTTTTGCATAAGTGGCTGGTGGGTGTCTGTCTCTCCTACTATAGTCAATATCTGATTTACAACGAGTTTCTCATAACTTAGTTATCCTCATTGTGGTTCATGTTCGTAGGTGAGAACGGTTCTATCTCCGAAAGCCCTAAGCCATGTAAAACTTGCAATTGATAAATTAGAGGCGTCTAGTTTAGATCGTTGCTGGGCTAGTGTATTGATATGGTATTGTTGTAAGTAGATGTATGATAGATACTCTTACAACACACTCAACGTGTAAGTTCCATAGACCTTGGCCTTACACACAAAGGAATGATAGAGATCATACCACAATGCAAGTGATAGAGATCAAATGCATGGACCATATCATCTCACTTTACACATTAGATGTTAGCATCTTATACTGCTAGTTTGGCGCTTTTGGTAGCATTATAAGATGATCGCTCATTTAGATATCAAGATAAAAATGTGTTATTCCTTAAGTATGCACCGTTCTGTGGATCGTGTTTCGAGACATCACGTGATGATCGGGTGTACTCGAATCTACGCTTTCATAGGAACGGGTGTAAGACAGTTCTACACACGCAAATACTAAGGTTCTTACTTGGCGAGCCTCGCATGTATAGACATGGCCTCGGAACACGGACCGAAAGGTTAAGCATGAGTCATATAGTTGATATGATGCCCATATAGATGCTCTCCTTTGAAGCTACATCAACTCACGTGATGATCGGACTTGGTGTAGTGGATTTGGTTCATGTAATCACCAAAAAGACACGAGGGATGTCGTTTTTGAGTGGGAGTTCATTAGTAATTTGGATTAGTTGAACTCAATCTATCATAAATTTAGTCTAAATAAACTTTACAAATTCTGTTGTAGATGGCACCACCTGCTTTTAATTTCAATGTGTTCATGGAGAAAGAGAAACTTGCTGCGAATGGTAGCAACTTCACCAACTGGGCTATAAATTTGAGGATTCTCCTCACTGCTGCACAAAAGCAATATGTGCTAGATGCGCCGCTAGGCCCCCCACCAGCTCCTGATGCCCCTGACGAGGAAAAGAATGTCTATGTGACTCGTCAGGAGGACCACAACTTAGTTTATTGCGGCATACTGTATGGGCTAGCGCTAGAACTTCGAAAGCGTTTCGAAAATGGCAATGCCTTTGATACCATGGGAGAATTGAAAATTATTTTCGATACCCATGTTGCCGTAGAGAGTTATAATGCTACAGAAAAGTTCTTTAGCTGCATGATGGAGGAAAACAGCTCCGTTAGTGAGCACGTAATCAAAATGTCTGGGTACGCCGATAAGCTTGTGTCCTTGGGAATAACGATTCCCATTGACTTAGGCATACATCATGTTCTCCAATCTCTGCCACCTAGCTACAAGAGCTTCGTGGTGAACTATAATATGCAGGGCATGAAGACGTCTCTTCACGAGCTTCTGTCAATGCTTAAGACTGCAGAAGTGGAGATTAGGAAATAACATCAAGTGTTGATGATCAATAGGACCACCGGTTTCAAGAAAGACAAGAAAGGCAAGCACAAGGGAAAGAAGGGTGGCAAGTCTATTGCCACGCCTGAAAAGAAACCCCGAGCTGGCCCTAAGTCTGACACCAAGTGCTACTATTGTAAGGGGACTGGCCATTGGAAGCGCAACTGCCCCAAGTATTTGGCGGACAAGAAGTCCGGCAAGGCAAACAAAGGTATATGTGATATACATGTTATTGATGTGTACTTGACTAGTACTCGCAGTAGCACCTGGGTATTTGATACTGGATAGGTTGCTAATATATGTAACTCGGTTTAGGGGTTACGGAACAAGCGACAACTAGCAAGGGATGAGGTCAGAATGCAGGTCGGTAATGGATCAAAAGTTGATGTGATCGCCGTCGGGACGCTACCTCTCCATTTGCCATCGGGATTAGTTATAAACCTAAATAATTGTTATTTAGTGCCTACACTGAGCATGAACCGTAGGGTGGCACACTTAAGAGTTACTGGACACCATTTTGGAGCACATATGTTTCAGACGAAAGAATTGCAAAGCGCAGGAATTGTTTCAATAGAAACCGGAAATTGTTTCGGGTGAAATTGTAGAAAGTGGTTATGCATGTGATATTGAAATATTGCAAGGGGCTATATGTGAATGTTTGCTAATTAAAGTAATTAACAAAATTCTGAATAAATTTAATAAAAAGAGTTTTATTAAATGAGAGAGAATTAAATTTGGAGAAATTTAATGCATTTAAAGTGGAGACTTTAAAAGGGAATGTGAAGAGGCATTTTAATGTGGAGGGGTTACCACCACATGAATGGGGGAGGTGAGGGGTCACCCCCCCATGCGCCGGCCATGGAGAGAGGGGGAACCCCCCCTCCTCCTATAAAAGGCCACCCATTCCCTCCTTCATCCGCACACCTCCTTGTGAAGGATCTCTCTCCCCCTCTAGAATTATTCCCCCATGGTCTCAGATTAGCGAGATACATGTTCCCGGTGGCATTTCATCTGGAAGGAGTTGCTGCTTCCGCTGGTTCGCTGGAGCGAGGAGGTGGAGGTTGTCCGGTGGCTTGAACGTGTGTGCGAGGGCGGATGCGCTGCTGAGTTGCGGCGCTCAGACTTCCTCACGATCTTGAGATCGGCAAGTGTACGACTACATCAACCACGAGTTCCTACTCGTTAACAAAACTCGTTGTCTTCGAGGGTAAGTTCTCGTTGGATGTATGTCCACCCGTTGCTTTGTACCTAGTAGATAGATCTTGGCGTGTAGTTCACGCTGTAGGAAATATTTTGTTTTCTATGCTGCGGACCCAACAAATTTTCTGTTGGATTGTAATCCTAGACTAATGGTTTTCCCTGTCTAAATTGGATTAAACTTAATTCGACAAGTGCAAACATATGTAGAACAGGTTCACTTGGCGTGCAGCAGAAACATTGGTTCAGTACATTAATTAATTATCAACCACAAGACTAGTTTCATACAGAAGGGGCATATGCACCTTGTGTTAGTAGAGATGGGCGAGCACATTGTCTCGGTAGATAGGGCAGCTGGCGTTGGCCTCAAACCAAGTGAAGATGCACTTGCAGTGGTACGGATGGTTGCATCCCCGGAGACGCACCATTGTGCACTTGGACAACACATGCATGCATATGCTGCAGTGGCCATCCTCCTTCTCAACCAGGTACCAACTGGCTTGAAGCGCCGACAAGTTGACGATGAGCCGGAGATTCAGGTTGAGGGTTAGGTCAAAGTGGAACCCGTCGACCCACATACATGCCTCAAGCTAGAGCCGGTGCAGAATGTCGTACGGTATGATGATGTCCCACTCCTCCGCCATGAGTTGCAGGTTCTTTAGCAGCCATACACGACCAAGTACCTTGCACATAGTTCCCACGACCTTGCTCGATGTTCGCAGCTTGCTGGGAGGCAGACTGAGATTCAACACTTCCTCTTCACAGGGTGTGGTCGCGACATCGTCCTCCTCCAAAGGGGCTGGGATGGAGCCAGGCATCCTCCTGAGCTCGTGCGTCCTCGAGAAGAAGATCTTCAGTGTCATTGTGTACGGCATCGCCTTGTTAACTAACTGTGGATCGACGATGGAGAAGTCGGTTGTGGCTACGGAGACGCAACAGGCACAAAAGACATGGGTGCTAGACTCGATGATGTGCTCCTATGAGGAGCGCTCCAGTTCCGGTGGTGTCGCCATTCGGGGATTTGGGGGGGCAGGGGAGAGGAGGGGGTGGGGGCTAGTCGATGGTGCTGGCCTGGATGAGGGGGAAGAGGCCAGGGGAAATGGGTGAGGGCCTGTTTGATTTGTAGGATAGGAAAATCGTAGGAATAGGAAAAATGTAGGATTGCATTGTCATGTTCACTCCAATCCTATAGGAATTCATATGCACCAAAGTGTGTTTGATTCCACCATAGGAATCTAAAAAAGAGGTATGGGTGAATGTTTGATTTCCTACGAAAACTAGTACTGTACAAAGGAATCCTTAGGAAAAAAATCCTATGGGGATCAATCTTACAAATGAAACAATCGTCATAGGAAAATTTCCTATAGGATTTAATCCTACAAAATTCCTAGGAAAATCCTTGGAATCAAATGGACCCTGAGAGTGGACTGCTCGAACAAAAGGCGGGACCGTGCTACCTCGTCACTCCCCAACATCATCCCTGGCTCGTCCTCTCTTCATGGTTGTATTTAGGCTGGTCATAGTGCTAGTGGGAGTAATTTGGGTAGTACATAGTTCTACTTGTATTGCCAACAAAGCATTTAGATGACATGGCATGCAATTAAATGATGAGAGAGAGCCTTGGGGTAACTATCTATGTTACCATAAGGGCATCTCCAATGTGAAAATAAGGTCGGATATAAGACACCTGTGGTCGACCTTAGTGGAATTTAAACATTGTAGCACTCGGTGTTAAGCTAAGAAACCTTGGGGTCGACCATACCAGTATGACCTGGCCATAAGAACTAGAAAACCATTGTTTCTCTCTCCTCACTACATAGTGCGCTTGCGGCAGAATTTCAAGACAAAATGAGTCTACATTGCAATAAATGAGACTTTGCATGATACCATAGCTATGTTATTTTCCACTATGGAGGTAGTAACTTATTTTATTTTATTTTGTGAAAATGGAGGTAGTAACTTAGACTAGTAACATATACATGTTATTACTCTAAGTTACTCCCCACCATGACCAGCCTAAATATTAGTAACTTGCATATGTTACTGTCTTCATAGTGGGTGATAACATGTGTGTGGTGTCATGCAAGACCTAATTAATTAGGTTCTAGACTCATATAAATGTGTGATGTTATGGTAATACCTCCCTCTCTTTCATCATTAATTATCATTTCATGTCACCAATTTGCTTAGTTGGCATTGCATGTACATGCAAGTTACTACTCCCACGTGACGAGAGGGATGGTTGTTGTCTCTGCGTTAAATAGAAGAAGGGTGTTGAGCTGGACAGGGAAGACCAATATTTTAACGTATCCTTGATTTTTGTGTGGCATCATCTGTGCAGCGTAGGCACCAGTGCCGGATGGATGAGAAATGGTTTGAGCACCGATATTTGCGTATGCTGTGGAGGGCCACCCAAGTTCTACGGATTTTCAAGCTTTTTAGCTAAAAGAGAGCAACTATGTAGATGCACAGGCTGGTGGTACTTCCACTTGCTATCGGTAAAAGAGAGAAACTATGTGGATGCAATGATGATTCAATTTGTACATAACATAACTAGTATAGGTACAACAAAACCACGACAGAAACTAAACGATACTCTAGACAGAATCAGCACACACATAGACACCCGGATATCATACGGTTCTTTTTTGTCAAGAACCTATGTCGCCCTCTTCCCATGCGGGCACACCATCTGGTGTTCGATGAACTCGAGGAAGCTGCCAGCCATGTCACAACCTTTGTTACTGCACTTGAGCTTCATTCCTGAGGACATCTGATCCACGGTAGTGGTTGGTTCGAAGACGCCTCCATATTCACATCCTGGGCACTGGCCATTGGACAATTTTCCAACACATTGTGCGCATGCAATGTGCGTCGCGGCCTTGCCAAAGCACTGCTAATGCAAGGAAAAGAGATTTAGCCCAAAAACAAGATTTATATTGAACCAGTGTGGAAAAAATCATGAAGAAAGAAGTAGTAATAACCATGTACGTAGGACGACGAACAATTTGAGAACACAGCATGCAGCTGAAGACCTGCCTCATTGCACTCATGTTAACCATAGCTTCAAACCACTCGTCTGCCATAGAGTCGCCTTCTTCAACTGCGACGGATCTTAGAGGGATTTTGAGACCAAGCGAGAGAGCAGAGGGAGGAGCGCAGACCTGAGAGGGTTGATGAGAGCGAGCGAGAGAGACTGGTACAATAGTTAAATACTAGGAGCACTAGACTCCTCATCTCACTCTAGGCAATATCGTCCGTCCATCCAAATTCAACGGCCATGAACCGATACCTTATCTCTTTGGCAAGAGACTGGCGCGAAGAAAACTAGGGAAGCGTTGTGTTCCCCGATTAATTATCTCCCTCTAACCCGGTGTACACGTCGCTTTGACGACCTAGGGCAAGAGACCGGGATGGAGGTACTAGTACTACTACTCTACCGATGTTTGGGATGCGAGTATGAGACTAATGGGGGTATCAAGTGGTACGTATTGTATCATGCATTAGGCCTTCCACAATGGGGTGTAGCTTAGCACGTTACCATAGGAGTTATAAATACCTAATAGACAACCTCTCCAATGCATTGTATTTTAGAGGTTGTATCTTAATTTAATGTTTTTTCTCTCATGCATGCATTTTATTGGGCAATCAACTCTTTTTGCCTATAATTACGTGCAAGGGGTGTATCTTAGCTAAGATACAATAACACCCTATCTCCTCCTTAATTGACATGCCACAAAAGCATTTTTCCTAGGATGCCGCGCTAAGAGACTCCTCCATTGTCAAATACCTTATTACATGCATGGAAAATGCTTATGTGTCACGACAATTAATGATGAAAGAGATTGTGTTGGTATCACTAAAAAATAATTATAATTTTGAGCCACGTCCATAAAGTATAGGGTGTATAATTCGTTCTTGTACCTTTTGTCATGTAGAAATTAACCTACTACTATTAGCTACCTATTACTCGTTATTCTCGAGAGAAATAACGAAGAAGATTCTAGAATTATTGAGAAGTGCATTTTGAGGTTTGTGCATAACGTTCACTATGTTAAAGACTATTAATGGAATATTCTATATGCTAGTATGGATAGAAGATCCAGCTATTTGCAATGTTGGGATTTGCCAGGCTTGATCGATTTTTCAAAGTTCAAAGTACTGCGTACACAATATAGTGTGGTAAGATTATATGATATAGGTAAAGCTCAAAAAATATGAATATGTGAGTCTCACGTGCCAGAGTACTTCTATATAGTGACTAGTAAGTTGCACGTGTCGTGCACGTGAGACTCAGATAATAGACATATGACATATCATGGATACTATTCAACATGGTGGAGTTTGCTCTTGGTACTATTCAACACGAATCCAGCTGCTCTAAACCATTGGATCTAACAGCCTAACGATAAGGATTGGTGCTATGATCATATTCAAAACTGCTCCATTATACTAGTAGAGAGAATACAGCCTACTCTGCTATGAAATTTTTGGGGTAGTGACATGATGGTTCTAGAACATGCATGGTGGAGTTTGATCTAGGTACTATTCAACACGAATCCAGCTGCTCTGAACCATTGGATCTAATAGCCCAACGGTCAGGATTGGTGCTATGGATCCAATTCAAAACTGCTCCATTATAGTAGTAGAGATAATATGACATACTGCACGTCTATAGTTCTATCATGTGCCAAAGCACTAAGGTATGTGAAACTTATTACTACTGTATACTGGAGTACATACTCCAAGAATTTACCAGACTCGTTGCTCGAGCTGCCAGCTGCTCGCCACCTCTGTTTCGAGAGTGTATAGTACTCCTACTATCCTATTAGACTACGGCCAGCTAAAAGTACGGCCGCTACAAGTACCGATATGACATTTCTCTTGTGATTTAATGCCCCGAACAACCACCGACTGCGAAAAACTCACGTGCCGCCAAGCGGTCGCTCTGCATACTCCTTGGAGCATCTAAAAAAGTACTCCTTGGAGAAATGCTTGGTCAAAGAAAAACACCGAAAAAGAGGTCCCCTGGTGGTGGGAGTAAAACTGAGTAGCACCGCTAGTAGTACTACTAGTATTATACTTTCTCCTTCATTCTACTCTCTGGCGAAATTTCTTTCTTCCACCAAAGGCATGTTACCCTCACAAATACTTGAAGGAATCCCGGTGGATTGGCTGCGTCGTCCTCGGAGGTCTGCTTCGACTCAAGGCCAGGCCCCGGAACAGTTCATCCGGCGGGAACATGCCGCTGTTGGAGTTGCCTATGTAGAGCGCCTGGTCGCCCACGGTAAACGTGCGTTGGCCCTACCGGCCGACGACGTGATTTTGGGCCCCCTCGAGGCTATGATCCTGCGCTGGCCGCATCACAGAGGCATCAACACGGCAGGCGAACAAAAGTGGACCTCTACAACAAAGCGCATGTCCCGGTGTGCCTCCCTTTCGAATGTGACAGAGATATGTCCAGGTAGGCACTCTGGTTGGACATCAGCCGTGGCCAAGTTAAACTTGTGCGAGACAGCGGTCAATCCTTCCGCCGGGAACCTGGAGCCAGCGATAATGCAACCAGGGCAGACAACTCGGGTGGGCGCCAGGTTGCCGTGGCCATGGTCGACACCGTCCTGGGTCCCCTCTAGCCTATCGATCCTATGCTGGCCCTTGCTTACGATCAGGACATGCTCAAGTTTGAGCTCACGCGCGAGGAACCTGCAGCCAGCAAGCATGCGACCGGGGCAGACAACTCGGGTGGGCGCCAGGTCGCCGTGGCCGTGGCATATGACGCCATCCTGGGTTCCCTCGAGCCTATCTCTCCTATGCTGGCCCTTGCTCACCATCAGGACATGCTCGAGTTCGAGCTCAAGCGCGAGGAACCTGTGGCCGACGAAGGTGTGGCTGGGGGAATCGACTCAGTAGGGGGCAGTGTGCTCCTCTACTCATTCCGAGCAATCTCGTCCCTTCGACCATGATCAACACGCAGGTGCGTGCTATGTTTCGTGTGTGAAGCAAATAGTAGTAGCAAGAGTATGGCTCAGCTGCTCGGTTGAAATTGAGCCGGACCCGACTGCCTCTCCAAGCTAAACTTTAGGGGCCTTTGTGCCAATTGTATGGACTTGGATGTAATTTTCTATTTTTTTGATGTAACCTTTTCATTCCACTAAACATGTTGATTGAAGCATGATGCACTTTCGGGTGAAATTAGCTAGTATAAAATTAAGCTTGAAACATATAACATGTAATTTGTCCAACCAATTCATGTAGTACTATAGTAAACTAGTAAGTTGCACATGTCATGCATGTGAGACTCAGATAATAGACGTGTGACATATCATCACTATATAAAATTATAATAGGTAAAGCAGAAAAAATATAAATTTGATCAACATCTATAATATATGGCTGTAAATTTGGTTCTCGTACTTTGAATATCATGTAGAGTGAATGATTATTAGCTATCTAAAACTTCAAAATTTGGTAACATGGTCTGGAGAAATGAGGGAGAAGATTCTAGAATGATGGAGAAGTGTTTTGAGGCTCCCATGTTTTTGGACATAGCAAACCACCCATGTTTTACTTGCGATTCCTAGGCTCTTTGAGTTTTCAAAGTTCGTAGATAAATTAACCCACTAATAATCCACCTTTAGGTTATCATCCGAACCCCCTCTAGTATTAAGTTGCAAGCAACAGATAATTGCATTAAGCTTTGTGTGTAAAGTAAACAATACGATTTTTCTATGAACAAAGGATTCTTGTTTTCTCCCTAGTAGCAACAACACATCTAGTACCTTAGAGATTCATGTCACTTCCCCTGATTACTAGAGGCATGAACCCACTATCGAGCATAAATACTCCCTCTTGGAGTTGCTAGCATCTACTCGGCCAAGATATCTACTAACAACGGAGAGCATACAAGATCACAAATAACAAAGACATGATAGCATCAATAATCAATCTGAAATAGCATCTCAATATCCATCGGATCCCCATAAACACAACATGTAGGATTACAAATAAATGATCTTGATCATGAACGGAGCTCACAAGATCTAAACATGGTAGCACAAAGGAGAAGAACCAACCATGTAGCTACTACATGGACTAGTAGTCCAGGGATGAACTACTCACGCATCACACAAGAGGCTTCCATGGTGATGAAGAAAGCCTCCAGGGTGAATTCGCCTCTCCGGCAAGGTGCCGGGAAGAGCTTCAGATCCCTCCCGATCTAGGGATGGAGATGACGGCAGCTACAGACTCTTTCTTGGAATTTTTGATCAGGTACTTAGGGTTTCTGAATCGGAGGCAATAAATAGGCGAAAGGGGAGGCCGAGGGGGTGCCCTAGGCAGCCACACCACCCCCTGGCATGGGCCAGGCCTGGCCGCACGGCCAGGTGGTGTGGGCGGCCCCGGGCCCCTCTGCGTCTCGTCTTCTAGCTCTATGTCCCCCTAGGTGAAATATTGACTTTGGCTTTTGTCTCGTCTAATTCCGAGAATATTCATTTTTCTGACTTTCCTGGAACCAAAAACAGCAAAAAACAGGCAGTTGGCACTATGGCATCTTGTTAATAGGTTAGTCGAAGAAAGTGTATAAAAATACTCCAAAGTGTGGATAAAACATAAGAAAGTAGATATAAACCAAGCATGGAACATAAAAAATTATAGATATGTTAGCAACGTATCAATATCCCCAAGCTTAACTCCTGCTCGTCCTCGAGTAGGCAAGTGATAAAAAGAAAGAATAATTTTTGAGGTGACATGCACAATCATAAACTTGATCAAAGTATTTGTAAAACATTGATAGCTGGGATCATAGTACTTCAACATAGCATGAAAGATAAAGTTCTAAAAATAAGACATAGCAACTATGTTGTAACATGAAAAGGCACATACAAAAGATTCATGAATAACAATGCTTTGCAAGATGTTTGTTTGTTTCACATATAGAAAGCATAATGAGAATGGTATTCAGCTTGTCCCTCATAGAGTAGCAAAACACAAATGCATAGGACACCTTCAAAGTTCATAAGGGTGACTAGATACAAATAGTTTAAGAACAAGCTATATCAAAGTTATGCATCAATCAACAAGTCTTGGGACAATGCAGATTAAACTAAGAATGGCCACTATGCTCTCTCAATAGGTGCATAAAGATAGAAGATGGAGACTCAACATAAAAAGTAAAAGAAAGGCCTTCATAGAAGGAAGTAGGGATTCAAGTCTCATAAAGAGCTTCCAAAAATTATGATACCTATTAGCTTTTAGCTCCCATTGCCCCTATCATAAGCATCTTGAAGTGATTAAGGTTAAAGTGAACAAACCATGGTGTATATGCTTGACAAAGTATAAGTTGGAAATGTCATGTCCCTTGAATACGGGGGCCGCTCCTCATGCTACTCAAGTTTAGTTACCTATAAGTTCTTGTCATAGTAAGTACATGTGTATGATAGAGAACTGCCAATGGGGTACCCCTTGCCCGATGATACGGAAGAATCCCCATATCAAAATGACAAGGCAAGCAGACAACGAGCATCTCAGCAATCTTCTTATTTACCATGGGAAAATGGTGCTTTTTTTCTCTCTTTCCTCTTTTCTCATCTTTTTTTCTCTTTTGCTCAATCTCTATCTCGTTTTTATAAGAAGAATGCTTCATAGATTGCTCATTATGGTTACTCTACAGGTTTCCACCATGATTAGGAATGGATTAGACCAGCGGCCCAGGCGTTTCTCTAACACACATACATAACTCCATGGACTTACAAGCTCCCCTTTCATTTCACACCGATGAAATCCATAGACAAAAGAGCATGATATCAACTGGATACATTGTTGTTGAAAGCGTTCCTCGTGATAGCATGGTTCTGCTAATCCCCAACATATAAATGCAAGCATATACACATAGATGACACAATGGTTCAAGTTTATTAAGTGCAACAAAAGTAAAGTGTGCCATCAAGTTCGTGAGAGCTTTAATCACTAGTTTTCTCATAACAAGTTTAATTCGGAAGGTAGATAAAAACATGAATATAGTTGGAATAGCAAATGCTAATAGGTAGGTATGGTGGACTCTTTGGAATAACTTGGTTTTATTTGGAGTTGGAAGCATGAGTGGAACTCATACTTGGTTATGGAGGCTAGCAAAAGACTGGGAGCGACCAACTAAGAGAGCAATAATGGCCATAATCATGTAAAGCGACAAAACATCATTAATTAAAGCATAAAGTGATATTACAAGTCAAAAACTAAAGGATCGTAGAGGCTATGGTGACTTGGGATAGTCATAACATGGTGTGAGCATGCGCCAAGTCAACCCAAATAAAGCATCAAAGGAGAATACCACAATACTATGCTTTAATATGCTAAAACAACGCATGATTCTTTGAAGGCACATTAAGCAATCTCAATTGTTTATAATATGTCATGCTACATAAAAAATCACTAAGCATAATCCAAAACAATACCAAGCATGCCATGACAAAGCATAGGCCACAGTCAAATACAAGCTCCTCTTACCACTTAAGCATGAACTTTTCCTACTCTTTTCCAATCCAAACCAACCTATTTAAAAACTAATGTATCAAAGAGGGGGTCCAACCAATTTATTCAAGCAAACTAAGAAAACCAAGCAAACAAAATTGAAAAACAAAAACGAAGACGCTCCAAGAACAACACAATTGTGCATGAAACAATAAAAATGAAGTGTTTGGAAGAAACCTGAGATTTTTATTGATGAAGAAGGGGATGCCTTGGGTATTCCCAAGCTTTGACGCTTGTACTTCTTGGATATTTCTTGGGGTGACATGTGTGGCATCCCCAAGCTTGAGCTTTAGTTCATTCTTCATCTTATTACATCATTCTTTCCTTACACCTGAAAATTTTCCTTCATATAAAACTTCACACAATCTTTATTAGCAACATTAGTGCACTCAAGATAATAAGTCTTTGGGTTCAGTTTCAACATCAATAAAACTTCCATTAAAATACAAGGTACTGTAGCACTTCCGTCAAAAAGCTCAATTCTCCAAAAAGAACTCAAAATGGAATCAAGAAGAAGCAAATGCAAATAATGGCAGAAATCTGTCAAAACAGACCAGCAGGTAAAAACCAAATTTTTCGAAGACTTTTTGTTGCTCAAATAGAAAAGTGTTGAACTAACGAACGTTAGATAAAAAGCTGGGGCAGAAGCACAAAAATTCACACCTCGAAACTACATACAGAGATTCTACAAGAATATTTACAGCGAAGCACAAAAATCTGTTTTGGGACAACAACTTTCCCAAGCATTACTTCTCTCTCATTAGAGGTTAATCTTGGCACAAAAAGCAAATAAAAATGATAAGGAGCGGTTATTACAGAGGTAATAACTTCCAAGACTCATCTAAAACTTTTGGGTTATCTCCCAATAAGTACTTTTCTTTAACAACTTTAAGTTAGGCATAAGAAGCAAGAAAAATGATCAAGTATTCTCAAATGAAGAAGCATTAAGAGCAAATTTTGTTTTCATAGGAGAGGCAAAAGGGATCTTCTCTTTTCTTAAGGAAGTGTTCTATACCTGTCTTGAGTGGAAATTGATATTTAATGGTGCCTTCTTTCATATCAATAATGGCACCAATAGTTCTAAGAAAAGGTCTTCCCAAAGTAATAGGACAAGAAGCATTGCATTCAACATCCAAAACATAGAAATCAACAGGGACATAGGCATTGTTAACCATAATAAGAGTACCATTAATACTCCCCATGTGTTTCTTTTCAGCATTATCATCAAGTGGGACATTTAAATAACAATCTTCCAATGGTGGCAAATCAAGCATATCATAAATCCTTCTAGGCATAATAGAAACACTACTATCAAGATCACATAAAGCTTTGAAATCAAAATCATTCACTTTCATATTAATGATGGGTTCCCAACCATCTTCTAGTTTCATAGGAATAAAAGCTTTATGTTTCATCTTTTCTTCTTTAATTTTTATGAGAGCATAAGTAATGTGTTTTGTAAAGGCCATATTCATAGCACTAGCATTAGGACTTTTAGAAAGCTTTTGTAGGAACTTAATTACTTCAGAGATATTGCAACCATCAAGATCAAAATCATAATTGTCATCTAAAGTAGTGGAGCTATTGTTTCCCATATTCCGAAGAATTTCGGCATTTTTATTAAAAAAGGTTCCATTGGGTTTACTAGATTCAACATTAGTAGTAGTGATAGTAGAAACACTAATATTTCTAGCAATTTCATCTTCTCTTTCCCACTTAGCATGTAGTTCAGATAATAATCTAACATTTTCATCAATTCTCACTTCTATGGCATTAGTAGCAGCAAAGGGATTTTCAATAGTTTCAGGTTTAGCAGCCATTTTATTAAAAAAGATTGTGCTTCAGCCAATGATGCTATATTTCTTTCAGCATTAGAGAGTTTGTCCTCAATAGTTTTATTGAAAGCAGTTTGTTTACTAATAAAATCTTTAAGCATAACTTCAAGTTTAGAGGGTGCACTTCTATTATTGTTGTAGGAATTTCCATAAGCATTACCATTATTGGGAGGATATGGCCTATAATTATTATTACCAAAATTATTCATGTAGGCATTGTTGCTAAAATTGTTATTTCTTATAAAGTTCACATTAACTTGCTCTTCTTGACCAACCAAAGAGGCTAAGGGAACATTATTTGGATCAATATGGGCTTTCCCATTAATAAGCATAGACATAATAACATCAATCTTATCACTCAAGGAGGAGGTTTCCTCAATAGAATTTACCTTCTTACCTTGTGGATCTCTCTCAGTATGCCATTCAGAGTAGTTAACCATCATATTATCTAGCAGCTTTGTTGCAGCACCCAAAGTAATGGTCATAAAGGTACCTCCAGCAGCAGAATCCAATAAGTTTCTTGAAGAATAGTTCAATCCTGCATAAAAGGTTTAGATGATCATCCAAGCAGTCAGTCCATGAGTGGGACAATTCTTTACCAAAGATTTCATTATTTCCCAAGCTTGAGCAACATGTTCATTATCAGATTGTTTAAATTTCATTATTTCACTTCTCATAGATATAATCTTAGCAGGAGGATAGTATTTTCCAATGAAAGCATCTTTGCATTTAGTCCAAGAATCAATACTATTTCTAGTTAGGGATTGCAATCATTCTTTAGCTTTTCCTCTCAAAGAGAAAGGAAACAATTTAAGCTTAATAATATGTCCATCTATATCCCTATGCTTTTGCATCTCACAAAGTTCAACAAAGTTATTTAGATGAGCAGCGGCATCTTCAGTACCAATACCAGAAAATTGTTCTCTCATAACAAGATTAAGTAAAGCAGGTTTAATTTCAAAGAAAGTAGCTTCAGGAACAGGTGGAGCAATAGGTGTGCACATGAAATCATTGTTGTTGGTGCTAGTGAAGTCACACAACTTAGTGTTTTCAAGAGTAGTCATTTTTTTGTGTTTTTAATAAAGAAAGCAAACTAGTACAAGTAATGGTTGGTGTGTTTTTGATAAAGAAACAAGCAAACAAAGAAGAAATAAACTAAGCAAAAAAAAATAACAAAGTAAAGTGATTGGTTATGAGGGAATCCCCTTGTGAAGATGTCCTTGACTTCCTGGCAACGGTGCCAGAAAAATACTTGTTGGCTCGTGGTTGATATCGAGCTCGTTGGGGAACCCCAAGAGGAAGGTATGATGAGCACAGCAGCAAGTTTCCCTCAGTTATGAAACCAAGGTTATCGAACTAGTAGAAGCAAGTAAACACCTCCAAGGTGTTGTTTCCAACTTGGAATCCTGCACATCACAACCACAGAACTTTGCCCCCAACTTACGGTGAGGTTGTCAATATCGCCGCTTTTGCTAAAAACAAAGGATTAAACGTATTGTGTGGAAGAAAGTAATAGTTTGTAGAAAGTAAATAGAAAATAGTAAACAATTATAGATTGATGGTAAAAGAAAGGACCAGGGTCCATAGTTCACTAGTGGTCATTCTCCTTAAGACAGATGACATGTTGGGTAAACAAATTACAGCGGGGCAATTGAAAAACATCGAGGAAGCATACAAGCATATACTGATCATCTTGACTCCTATGAGATCTGATTGGGCATTACAACATTATACATATACCGTAATCCAACTGCATCTATGACTAATAATCCACCTTCAAGTTATCATCCGAACCCCCTCCAGTATTAAGTTGCAAGTAACAGATAATTGCATTAAGCATTGCTTTTAAAGTAAACAATATGATTGTTCTATGAACAAAGGATTGAGTTTTTCTCTCTAGTAGCAACAGTACATCTAGTAACTTAGAGATTTATGTCAATTCCCCAGATTACTAGAGGCATGAACCCACTATCAATCATAAATACTCCCTCTTGGAGTTGCTAGCATCTACTCGGCCAAGATATCTACTAACAACGGAGAGCATGCAAGATCACAAATAATAAAGACATGATAGAATCAATAATCAATCTGAAATAGCATCTCAATATCCATCGGATCCCCGCAAACACAACATGTAGGATTACAAATAGATGATCTTGATCATGAACGAAGCTCACAAGATCTAAACATAGTAGCACAAAGGAGAAGAACCAATCATCTAGCTACTACATGGACCCGTAGTCTAGGGATGAACTACTGAGGCATCACACCGGAGGCTTGCATGGTGATGAAGAAGGCCTCCAGCATGAATTCCCCTCTCCGAAAGGGTGCCGGGATGAGCTTCAGATCCCTCCCGATCTAGGGATCGAGATGAGGGGGCTACAGACTCTTTCGTGGAATTTTTGATCGGGTACTTAGGGTTTCTGTATCGGAGGCAATATATAGGCGAAAGGGGAGGCCGAGGGGGCGTCCTAGGCGGCCACACCACCCCTGGCGCGGGCCAGGCCTGGCCGCATGGCCAGGTGGTGTGGGCGGTCTCTGGCCCCTCTCCGTCTCGTCTTCTGGCTCCATGTCCCCCTCGGTGAAATATTGACTTTGGCTTTTGTCCCGTCCAATTCCGAGAATATTCATTTTCTGACTTTCCTGGAACCAAAAACAGCAGAAAACAGGCAGCTGGCACTATGGCATCTTGTTAATAGGTTAGTCCAAGTAAGTGTATAAAAATACTCCAAAGTGTGGACAAAACATAAGAAAGTAGATATAAACCAAGCATGGACATCAAAAATTATAGATACGGTAGCAACGTATCAGTTGCCCACTAGACAACCAAAATATGGAGAACACGACCAAGAGTTTTCAAAGATTCAACTTCTTTCTAGACTTTGCATGCCGGCAAAGTTGACCCTGCTTTGAAAAAGGAGAGAAATAGGCCAGAAAAACAGGGAGACTCATGCATGGCGTCCTTTTTCTTGTATTACCTGCAATGAAAAATAATAAACATGAGTTTTTCACAACTTTTGAAAAAAGCCGCTGCACAAAAATGGCCTACCATGTATAAGTATGAACAGGTTTCAGGATGTGCGACCAAGCAATGTCACGGACATATCCATGTTTATGGGAATTTTGTAGTAGTACTACAAGAAAGTAGATGTGCGCATCTTGGCGTTGGTAAACAGATTTTCCAATGGGAGTTCCCAAATACTAGGAAAAGTAATAACTCCAATTTTCTAAGCGATGGAAATATTTTTTCTTTAAAGAAAAGTACTCGACTTCCGTACTAGTACTACTCGAAAAGGGAGGCGACTCCTTCCAAAAAAGGAGGCAACACGAGAGCAGCGGGAGGAGGAGTCGGAAGGCGATGCGATGTCACAGCAAAGCTATGATGGGCTACTGACATGCGGTACACTCCACTAGTAATAAATATATGGACCTACTAGTAGTAATATGCACGAAAAACAAGTTGTGTTTTCTCTCTCCTTCGCTGGCTCTCACCATCCATACTCCATCGATCTCTTCTCTACAACCGCGGGTGCATAGTCCGGCTTGTCTCTTCCTCGTCTTCAGCGTGGCGTTGCGCACGTGTGCCTTGGTATGGCACACCGATCTACTTCCAGCAACCGTCCCCCCCCCCAAAATTCAAGCCATCTATTGGATTAATCATCTACACCAATACAAAAAGTCTCAAAAGTAATAATAATAATTACAAAAAGGTCCTGAGACCACATTGCGACGACTACAAACCCTAGTACACTAATTGGAGTGTCTCGCTCCTTCGGGATCTACGGTACCCAGGTTCCAAAAAATAAATAAAGAATCACATTGCCCCAATTTTTAGACTAAGTGTACCATGCTTTCTTACAATTCCCAAGTTTTAGGATTTTTCAAGTGGGCATAGAAATGTTTTTCATTTTATTCCTGTTTAATCTTCTTGCTTTTTGATGAGGTTGCTGCACGTAATGCTAGTTGTTCTATAGTTCAAATGTTAGGTATTGTACATGCTGGTATAAAGCCGGCAATAGATGACGTGTCACTTTGTTATACCTAACACTCAGTTATACTATTGAACTAGATCTCACACACTTTTATAATCTTAATTTAGACATAATTCGATAAATCCACGGAAAGTCGTCTAAGTGGGTGAAATTAGCTAGAAAATTAAGCTTGAAAAATATAACATGTAATTTATCCAACCACTTTATGTACTATAGTAAATAAATGGCACATGGTATGAACTCTAAGCCATATTGATCACACTTCCTTCCAAAAAATACTTTTACTCGTTTACCATGCATGCTAACATGCACCGACCTAGCTATACTAAAATATGGGCACACGGTCATTATCTTGATGAAGACAGAGTATGTCCATGACCTTGGTCATTTGGCTTGAAACCCAAGAAAGTTCATACATAGTACATGATATAGTAGGCAATACCAGAAGTGTGAGTTTTTCAAGTACTTTTACTGGTAGAAAAATAAGAAAGAATGGCCCCACCAAATTTTCGTACAAAGTGGACAATTCTTTCTCCCAGTTCCCAAGTTTCAGTATTTTTCAAACTTCCAAGATAAAGCTCCACGTGCACTTAAATGCATGACTCTAAGTCGATTAAATGAAATTAGGTCAAACTTGAATACATATGAGCACGATAGACTATTACTCTTGAAAATATCAAAAATTCTTTTGAAGGTACCCAGGCAGCCAATATATCATGGGCTTGAAGGAGATATGCCCTAGAGGCAAATAATAAATTGGTTTTTATTGTCATATCTCAATTAGTTTATAATAGTTTCATATTGTGCTATAACTGTGCAAAGTAGAAACATTGGTACAGGTGTGGTATGAAACATCCCTGGTCCCTCTGTTGATCATTGATACAGATCATGTCTAGAGCATTCCCGAGCCATGAGAGGATACACTTAAGGGTACGATGAGAGTGATCATTCGTAAGACAGAATCACAGTAGAGAAAGAGAAAGCCGGAATCGTTCCACGGAAATATTCCGAAGTTGTTCGGAGGAAATCAAAAGGGAACCGAAAGGTGTTTCGGGTCAAGACAGATTTTGTAATATGTATTTACATATTAATTAATGTAATTAATATTAAATATAATATTAAAATCTAATTTGAAGGGGTATTCCACTAATGGGCCAAACTTCCTAGGGAAAAAGGGCCCATGAGGGAAAACCGAAGGAGGGAAGGGCCAAGGGCCAAAGGGCCAAGGCCCAAGCGCCTCAAGGGGGCCCACCCGGCCAGCCTAGGGCTGTGAGCAGGGTGGGGCCCACCCCTAGCCGGCTGGCCCATGAGGTCCATGCGCCTCTCCCCTTTCTCCCTTGTTTAGTCCCACATGGGAAACACAAAGGGGAGGGCACACCCCCTCCCCCTATATAAAGGGGTGCCCATGGGTGGGATGAAAGACACCCAACACACCAATATTTGAAGAAAGTCGTTTGGTTGACTTCCTCCTCCCCTCTCTCTCTCTCTCTATACCTTGTGACCATGGCCCCAAATTTGGGTTGTGCGAACAAGGCACACCTACAGTACGCCGTTGCGCTGCAAGGATTCCTAGCCGGATATAAACTTCCGCACTCCCAGTGGGATCGGGGAGCCGGAGGTCTTATCATGCACCAGATGTGTATGAAGACACAAGGCGCAAAACTTGGGGAGCTTAAATGTCATGAGCCGGAGCTGCTGCACGATGAAGATGAAGAAGGAGCAAGGGGTGACCTGCGAGGAGCTTCGCGACCTTGAGGTCAGCTACGAGTACGACTACATCAACCACGTTCCCCTTGGAACGTTAACCGCGTACGGTCTACAAGGGTATGTATTCTCTACGCATTGGCCGTTACCGCATTACTACATAGATAGATCTTTGGCAGTTTTGGGGTTCCATCGTAGGAATTTTTTTGTTTTCTGCCGTGGATCCCCTTCAGTGGTATCAGAGCCGATCTATCCGTAGGAGTGCTGTACGGCCAGTACGCACAAGTATTGTGCGTGCATTGATCCCTTAGTTGTTACCCTCTAACGTGTACTTGTTTATATCGTGGTATTGTTTGATGAAGCGGCCCGGACCGACCTTACGTGTATTCGTATGCGAGACTAGTTCCACGCTCAACATACGGCTTGTACCGTATAAGTGGCTAGCAGGTGTTTGTCTCTCATTCGATAGTTGATATAACATTTACAACGGAGGGCCCCGAAAGGGGTGTAGTAGAGACAACTGTCGGATCCATATTGTGGTTGGAAAGTTCGTAGTCTAGAAATGATTTTATTGTGAAAGCCCTAACAACCACGTAAAACTTGCAATAGATAAAGTAGAGGCGTCTAACTTTATTTTGCAGGGGGCATGTGATTATGATATGGCATTGGTCGTTGCAAAGGTAAAGTAGTTCCCCTTTTTCTGTTACTAAGTTGTATAGTAATAGTCATCGTTCCGTTGGACGACCTGGTGGAGGCATCATGGACTTGGTGTCAAACCAAGGGAAAGATGGAGATCATGCCGGAGCACTCGATGGAGATCAAGGCGCAAGAAAGACCGTATCATATCACAATATACATATGATGTTGATATCTGTTTTACATCTTATTGTGTGCTAGTATTTATATACTCAACGGTAGTGATAAGATAATCCCTATTGAATTCCAATGTTCCGTGTTCCCCTTGTGTGTTCACCACCAAGAAAGTTCTTCGGTATGAGGCGCCCTGTGGTGAGTAGGGGTCAGACATATCTACGTTCGCATATAGTGGGTGTAAGCCATGTTGCATAGCGAATACACACAAGTTAGATTTGGCAAGCCTAGCATGTTACAGAGACGTGGCCTCGGAACACAAGAGATCGAAAGATCGAGCATGAGTCACATGGATGATGTGATTGGCATTATTGAATGTCTACCTTTGACAATGCACGGATGGCCGTGTTGATCGGGGGAGGTGCAGAGGATAGGGATCATGCGATCACTAAAATCATCCAGGGGATTACAATTTTAGTAGAGACCAATTATAAATTGATCTCTTATTATGAACTTAGTCTAGATGTCTTTTTGCAAATATCTTAGTAGATCATGGCCTATCCCATTGAGGTCCTTTGTGATCATGGGAATATATTGTTTAATTTGGAACTTAGCAAAAGGGTCCAACTTCATAGATTAATACCCATGCCAGAGGGATATCCTTGTAAAAGGTGATCTTCTCTTCTTGATACAATAACCATTAGGAGATAATTCGATGACTCCGGAATGTTTACAACCAAAGTCGGATAAGCACGTCTTTGTAGGTTATCCCAAAAAAAAATTTGGGAACTTCTCCATAACACCGAGGACAAAAGAGTTTGTTACTTGGAACGTCAAGTTTCTTGAGAAGGAATTTTTCGTGAAAAGTTAAGTGGGAGGACAATAGAACTTTGATAAGGTTGTTGAACCTTAGCTATATTTTCTAAGTAGCGCAGCGCCGGAAAGTGTCCCAGTGGCGGCCACAATGCTCATGGCTCCCGTGATTACAAAGGGTGTGATCTCGGAGATTAGAGTTACTATTGAACCGTGTGGGTCGGTAAGAATCAAATAGTGTGATTTTGATAAGAAAGTCGTTATTGTTTTGACAATGATGAACCGACTACATGCAAAGAAGCGATGATGGGCCCTAACTCCATAAAATGACTAGAAGTCATAGAATCCATGATACTATCCATAGACGTGAAATCAAGTTTCTGAACTTGGAAGACCCTCCGGAAAGGCATAAAGCCTATCGGTTGTGTTTGGATCTATAAATAAATAGACATGGATATTTAACATCTATGAAATAGTCGACATGTCAGAAAGAAGTTTACGACAATGTTCAAGGAGTTGACTATGACAATATTTGATCTTTCATAGCGATATTTAGTCTTGACGGATTAATGTAGCAACCACTACATATAATTTGGTATATGGTAGTTGAATAAACAAAACGAGGTTCTTCTAATAAAATGGTTACCTAGGACATGTACATGACACGGTCCGAAGGGTTTTGTTAATTCAAAGGCTGCTAAAAAGGCATGCAAACTTCAATAGTTGAAGTAAGCATAGCGGAGTTGGAATTTCACCATGATGAAACTGTTAAAAGAGTTTAAATTCATCGGAGATGATGAAGATGCTTGCATTTGCAAGAAATTAAGTGGGAGCGCTCAGACATATTTCTAATACATTATGTAGAGGACATATTGTTGATTGGAAATGATGTATCTTGTATTGACACAAGTTAAGAATTTCATTAAAATAAGATTTCGATGAAAGACTTGGGCAAAACTGGAATATTTGGCATCAATATCTATATGGATAGATTGAGGCGCTAATATGGTTGTACCAAACATACATATATGAGATATTGAAAGGGTTCAATATGGGAACAACAGGAAAGGTTCTTGCTGCATGGAAAGGATTGTATCAAGATTCAAGTGTTTCAACACTTGGTGAGTAAAATCACATGAAGATTTTGATCGATTATACCGTGATATGTATATATCCAGAATGTCCTATGCTCTAAATGTTATGAGCACATACCAGAATGATTCATAAGATGATCATTGGACAATAGTAAATATATTCTTATGAGCTTTGGAAGAACTAAGATTATATCATGTATAAGTGACAAATAGTTAAAGGTAGTTCATTGCAAAGTGTTACATCGATACTAGTTTTGTCACAAGATACAAATTAAATTTATCTCCATTTATACTATGGGTAGCACAATGTAATGGAAAGGATGTTCCATGATGGATTTGGATGAGTTCCAAAGTTGAGACATTGTGACGGATACTACAACAAAATGCTAAGTATATGACTGCTATAGTAGCAGGAAAGGAGGGCATTTGTGTTATGTAGTTTGTTATCAAACTAGGTGTGGTTCAAAGTGGGCTAATACTATGAAGATATATTGTATGACACTAATATGAACATATTTTAACCCGAACAAACTAAAGGTCTCACCAAAGGACATAATTTATACAATGCCATCTCATTTGAGAATGAGTGATACGTAGAGACGCGAAGACATGCAAATACACACGGACCTAAAACTGTCAGATCCGGAGATTATGTTAACCACTAGCAATCGCGTATATGCAACACCAGAAAGCCATAGGTGTTCAATTCGCAAAGTTTTCCAAACTAGATTATTGACTCTAGTGCAAGTGGGAGACTGAAGGGAATATGCCCGAGAGGCAATAATAAAGTGGTTATTATATTATTCCATGTTTATGATAAATGTTTATTTTGCATTCTATAATTGTATTAATTGGAAACGTTAATACATGTGTGTTTAATAAACAAAATACAAAGTTCCTAGTAATGCATCTCATATAAACTAGCTCGTTGATTAACAAGATGATCAAGGTTTCCTGATCATGGACATTGGATGTTGTCAATAACGAGGTCACAACATTGGTGGAATGATGTCATGAACATTCATCCGAAGTATAGCATTATGATCAAAGTCATTACGTTTATATTGCTATAACATCATACGAAGTAATCTTAGTCCTTAGACCATGAGATCATGTTAATTGCTAACACCAGAAGAGTATCTTGATAACACCAAACGTCACACCGTAATAGGGTGACTATAAAGGTGGGTCCAGTACTACAAAGGTGTTATGTTGAGGCTCATGGATCAAGAGTGGAATTTGTCAATCCCGATGAAGGATAGATATACTCTGGGCCCTCTCGGTGATATCACATTAAGATAGCTTGCAAGCAAGTGATGTGATCACTAGAATGTTATATCACGGGAACGAGAAAAGAGTGCATGTCGGTAATGAGATCAAACTAGGTATTTGGATACCGATGATCAAATCTCGGACATGTATTATATAATGATACAAAGGGATTTAGTTACTAGCGTTAAAGGTTCTCACGATCACATAAGTCATCGTTTAATGTGTAGGAGTCATTATGGATCTCCAGGTCCCAGTTCTGATTATTGATCTGAGAGGGGTCTCGATCATGTCTGCATTATTTGCGAACCGTAGGGTGACACACTTAAGGGATACTGACACCATTTGGAGCAAATATGTTTCAGATAAAGATTTAAGAAAGCACTGGAATTATTTCAGTAGATACTGAAATTGTTTCGAGTGAAATTGCTGCAATTGGCTCTACATGTAATATTGAAATGTTGCAAGGGTTTTATGTGAATGTTTGTTAATTAAAGTAATTAACAAAATCCTGAATAAAACTAATAAAAGAGTTTTATTAAATGAGAGAGCATTAAATTTGGAGAAATTTAATGCACTTAAAGTGGAGACTTTAATGGAGAATGTGAAGCGGCAAATTTATGTGAAGGGAGTTACCACCACATGAATGGGGGAGGTGAAGGGTCACCTCCATGGGGCGCTAGCCATGGGAGGGGTACCCTCCTCTCCTCCTATAAAAGGCTCCCCTCTCCTCACTTCTCACTTACACCTCCTCATGAAGGATCTCTCTCCCCCTCTAGTATTATTCCCCCATGGTCTCGGGTTAGCGAGATACATGTTCCTGGTGGCTTTATCAAGAAAGGAGTTGCTGCTTCCGTTGCTTTGCTGGAGCGAGGGACGAAGGTTGTCGGGGTACTAGACGTGTGTGCGATCATGGATGCACCACTGCTTTGCGGTGCTGGACATGCTAGAGCTGGATCTGATGGACGTGCTGGAGCCGGACCTGCTGGACTTCATCACGATCTTGAGATCGGCAAGTGTACGACTACATCATCCACGAGTTCCAACTCGTTAACAAAGCTTTGTTGTCTTTGAGGGTAAGTTCTCTATGGATGTATATCCATCCGTTGCTTGTATCTAGTAGATAGATCTTGGCGTATAGTTCCCATCATAGGAATTTTTTTGTTTTCTATGCTACAAACCCAACAGTGGTATCAGAGCCTGATCTATGCGTAGGTGCTTTGCATGGGTAGTACACATATGTTTATATGTGGGCGATGATGATCATGTTATTGCTTCTTTCATGTATTTTGGATATTGGTGGCATAGTGGGATGAAGCGGCCCGGACCAACCTTACATGTCATCGTACATGAGACCGGTTCCACGACTGACATGCAACTAGTTTTGCATAAGTGGCTGGTGGGTGTCTGTCTCTCCTACTATAGTCAATATCTGATTTACAACGAGTTGCTAATAACTTGGTTATCCTCGTTGTGGTTCCATGTTCGTAGGTAAGAACGGTTCTATCTCCGAAAGCCCTAAGCCACATAAAACTTGCAATGGATAAATTAGAGGCGTCTAGTTTAGATTGTTGCTGGGCTAGTGTCATGATATGGTAATGTTGTAAGTAGATGTATGATAGATACTCTTACAACACACCTAACGTATAAGTTCCATAGACCTTGGCCTTACACACAAAGGAATGATAGAGATCATACCACGATGCATATGATGGTGATCAAATGCATGGACCATATCATTCCACTTTACACATATGATGTTTGCATCTTATATTGCTAGTTTGGCATTTTAGTAGAATTTTAAGATGATCCCTCATTTAGATATCAAGATAAAATGTGTTCTTCCTTAAGTATGCACTGTTTTGTGGATCGTGTTTTGAGACATCACGTGATGATCAGGTGTACTCGACTCTATGCTTTCATATAACGAGGGTAAGACAGTTTTACACACACGAATTCTAAGGTTTTTACTTGGCGAGCCTAGCATGTACAGACATGGCCTCGGAACACGGACCGAAAGGTTAAGCATGAGTCATATAGTTGATGTGATGCCCATATTGATGCTCGCCTTTGAAGCTACACCGACTCACGTGATGATCGGACTTGGTGTAGTGGATTTGGTTCATGTAATCACCAAAAAGGCACGAGGGGTGTCGTTTTTGAGTTGGAGTTCATTTCTAATTTGGATTAGTCGAACTCAATTTGTCATAAACTAAATTGAAGTGAATTTGCATAATTTGTTATAGTCATTGGCATATGTTCACTACCTTATGCTTAGTTTTAATTGAGATAATATAACTATAGAATTCTGGATATTTACTTTACGAACTAGTATCGTATTGTTTTGAATGTCAATTTAAAGTTTAGAAGTCCTATTGCAAACATTTAGCAAACTCTATTTACTCCATGAAGTTTAATAAGTAGTATTAAATCAAGAGTAAGAATTCCAATATTAGTATCTAAAGTATCATATTTGCCTCCATGATTATTGATATTCAAAAGCTGTTTTAATATCAAGATTATATAGGAGCTGAAAATTGTTTCAGAAACCATCATGTGTGAAAGGTATTATGATATCTGAAACAATGTTTTTTGGTTGCATTATGATAGAGTATAATATAGCAAAATACATGTTCTCATATTGTGTGAGAATTTGTGAAGGATGGAGATGCTAAGCATCCGGATCTCCCAAAAAGGTTTTGGGAACTAACATTATACTCGCGATTCTTCCTTATAGGATATAGTAGCTTGATCATGAAAGTTGTCATGATAAGGATGAATAGAAGATGTAAGTAAAATATTTACTACACTAATATATTACTAAAAAAGTGGATTTTTGAAAGAACACCAAACATTTGATGATGGTGATCAACTTCAAAGTGCAAGTTCAAAGGTATTAGTATTTGACTATATATACTTTGTACTATGTGTCATGTGAATGAAACCACTATTGATGTTGATAGATTCTTTTAAAAGAAACAGAATTGTTGAAAGAGAATCTATAAAATATTTGGCAGAAAACAAAAGGTTGGAGATGTCCAACTTAGGTATATAGAAGATATACATGTTATGGCTATATTCCTTGCTTGTTAAACAATGTGGTTCTGAGGTATTGGATACCGGTATTGGATACCGAATTGATTGGTATGAAATGTCATACAGGACAACGCAATTCATGAACTGCAATGGCCTAAGTAACTAGCAAGAGAATAAGTGATGATGTTCATCGAAAACAAATAAAGTGTTATTGTGTTTTTTGTTTCGTCAAACCTAGCCTTCAAGATTTGTTTTAATAATTGTTATTTTGTTCCAGTATTATGAGAACAATGGCTATTCAAATAATTACCGTATTCCGTAAAGGATGGATGAACTTTTACAAGTTTAGTGGGAGAAATCACATCCATAAACACTATTGCTAAAATGTCGCAAGACAAATGATTGAAAAATCACTTGTGAAGTGACATCGCTGTTTAAATTATATTGGAAAGAAAACATGAGGAAACTCCATGTTCATGGATTTTTGGAGTCTTTGATTTTGATCAATTAACGCTTGTGAGACTTTCCTCGAGATAATTGAAACTCCGTCCATAGGCCAAAAAGGAACGGATAACTAACTTATTGGATATTATGCATGTTGATGTATATAGTCCATTATGTGTAGCCATATGCGATGGATCTTTTTGCTTCATATGCTTTCTCCAAAAAAAAAGTGAATATATCTATATATTTACTTAATAAGGAAGAAGTATGAAACATTTGAAAATTGTTCAAAGACTTTCAAGATGAAGTAAAAAATCATTGTAACAAGAAAATAAAAGAGTTTATGATTTGATCATAAAGGAAGATATTTGAGTTACATGTTTAGCAAAACACCTAAGATTTCAGGAATTATTCCATGAATTTGCATTTCCCGATAAACCACAGGAGTATGGTATGTTCGAGAGATCAAATCAAACCTTGTTTGACATGGTAAGATCAAAGGCGTCATTTATAAAACTGCCATTATGTTTTAAGGATTGAAGCTTTAGAGACTACCGCTTTTACACTGAAAAGAGCACCATCGTGATCCGTTGAAATGACACCATATAAGTTATGGTTTGGGATAAAAGCCGAATTGTCTTTTCTTAACTTTTGGTACGCTATGCATAAGTAAAATGTTTACAATCAAAGTCGGATAAGCATGTCTTTGTAGGTTATCCCAAAGAATTTGTTGGGAATTTCTCCATAACACCGAGGACAAAAGAGTTTGTTACTTGGAACATCAAGTTTCTTGAGAAGGAATTTTTCGTGAAAAGTTAAGTGGGAGGACAATAGAACTTTGATAAGGTTGTTGAACCTTAGCTATATTTGCTAAGTAGCGCAGCGCCAGAAAGTGTCCCGGTGGCGGCCACAATGCTCATGGCTCCCGTGATTACAAAGGGTGTGATCTCGGAGATTAGAGTTCCTATTGAACCGTGTGGGTCGGTAAGAATCAAATAGTGTGATTTGATAAGCAAGTTGTTATTGTTTTGACAATGATGAACCGACTACATGCAAAGAAGCAATGATGGGCCCTGACTCCATAAAATGACTAGAAGTCATAGAATCGGTGATACTATCCATACACATGAAATCAAGTTTCTGAACTTGGAAGACCCTCCGGAAAGGCATAAACCCTATCGGTTGTGTTTGGATCTATAAAGAAATAGACATGGATGTTTAACATCTATGAAATAGTCGACATGTCAGAAAGAAGTTTACGACAATGTTCAAGGAGTTGACTATGACAATATTTGATCTTTCATAGCGATATTTAGTCTTGACGGATTAATGTAGCAACCACTACATATAATTTGGTATATGGTAGTTGAATAAACAAAACGAGGTTCTTCTAATAGAATGGTTACCTAGGACATGTACATGACACGGTCTGAAGGGTTTTGTTAATTCAAAGGCTGCTAAAAGGGCATGCAAACTTCAATAGTTGAAGTAAGCATAGAGGAGTTGGAATTTCACCATGATGAAACTGTTAAAAGAGTTTAAATTCATCGGAGATGATGAAGATGCTTGCATTTTCAAGAAATTAAGTGGGAGTGCTGAGACATATTTCTAATACATTAAGTAGAGGACATATTGTTGATTGGAAATGATGTATCTTGTATTGACACAAGTTAAGAATTTCATTAAAATAAGATTTCGATGAAAGACTTGGGCAAAAATCGGAATATTTGGCATCAATATCTATATGGATAGATTGAGGCGCCAGACATACATATATGAGATATTGAAAGGGTTCAATATGGAAACAACAGGAAAGGTTCTTGCTGCATGGAAAGGATTGTATCAAGATTCAAGTGTTTCAACACTTGGTGAGTAAAATCACATGAAGATTTTGATCGATTATACCGTGATATGTATATATCCAGAATGTCCTATGCTCTAAATGTTATGAGCACATACCAGAATGATTCATAAGATGATCATTGGACAATAGTAAAGATATTCTTATGAGCTTTGTAAGAACTAAGAATATATCATGTATAAGTGACAAATAGTTAAAGGTAGTTCATTGCAAAGTGTTACATTGATACTAGTTTTTTCACAAGATACAAATTAAATTTATCTCAATTTAGACTATGGGTAGCACAATGTAATGGAAAGGATGTTCCCTGATGGATTTGGATGAGTTCCAAAGTTGAGACATTGTGACGGATACTACAACAAAAGGCTAAGTATATGACTACTATAGTAGCAGCAAAGGAGGGCATTTGTGTTATGTAGTTTGTTATCAAACTAGGTGTGGTTCAAAGTGGGCTAATACTATGAAGATATATTGTATGATAATAATAGTAACATATTTTAACCCAAACGAACTAAAGGTCTCATCAAAGGACCGAATATATACAATGCCATCTCATTTGAGAATGAGTGATGCGTAGAGACGCAAAGACATGCAAATACACACGGACCTAAAATTGTCAGATCCGGAGATTATGTTAACCACTAGCAATCACGTATATGCAACACCAGAAAGCCATAGGTGTTCAATACGCAAAGTTTTTCAAACAAGATTATTGACTCTAGTGAAAGTGGGAGACTGAAGGGAATATGCTCGAGAGGCAATAATAAAGTGGTTATTATCTTATTCCATGTTTATGATAAATGTTTATTTTGCATGCTATAATTGTATTAATTAGAAATGTTAATACATGTGTATTTAATAAACAAAATGAAAAGTTCCTAGTAATGCCTCTCATATAAACTAGCTCGTTGATTAACAAGATGATCAAGGTTTCCTAATCATGGACATTGGATGTTGTCAATAACGAGGTCACAACATTGGTGGAATGATGTGATGAACATTCATCCAAAGTATAGCATTACGATCAAAGTCATTATGTTTATATTGCTATAACATCATACGAAGTAATCTTAGTCCTTAGACCATGAGACCATGTTAATTGCTAACACCAGAAGAGTATCTTTATAACACCAAACGTCACACCGTAACAGGGTGACTATAAAGGTGGGTTCAGTACTACAAATGTGTTATGTTGAGACTCATGGATCAAGAATGGAATTTGTCAATCCCGATGATGGATAGATATACTCTGGGCCCTCTCAGTGATATCACATTAAGATAGCTTGCAAGCAAGTGATGTGATCACTAGAATGTTATACCACGGGAACAAGAAAAGAGTGCATGTCGGTAACGAGATCAAACTAGGTATTTGCATACCGATGATCGAATCTCGGACATGTATTATATCATGAGACAAAGGGATTTAGTTACTAGCGTTAAAGGTTCTCACGATCACAGAAGTCATCGTTGAATGTGTAGGAGTCAGTACGGATCTCCAGGTCCCGCTTCTGATTATTGATCTGAGAGGGGTATCGATCATGTCTGCATTATTTGCGAACCGTAGGGTGACACACTTAAGGGATACCGACACCATTTGGAGCAAATATGTTTCAGATAAAGATTTAAGAAAGCGCTGGAATTATTTCAGTAGACACCGAAACTGTTTCGGGTGAAATAGCTGAAATTAGTTCTGCATGTAATATGGAAATGTTGCAAGGGGTTTTATGTGAATGTTTGTTAATTCAAGTAATTAACAAAATTATGAATAAAAATAATAAAAGATTTTTATTAAATGAGAGAGCATTAAATTTGGAGAAATTTAATGCATTTAAAGTGGAGACTTTAATGGAGAATGTGAAGTGGCAAATTTATGTGGAGGGAGTTACCACCACATGAATGGGGGAGGTGAAGGCTCACCTCCGTGGGGCGCCAGCCATGGGAGGGGTACCCTCCCCTCCTCCTATAAAATGCCCCCCTCTCCTCGCTTCTCACTTACACCTCCTCATGAAGGATCTCTCTCCCTCTCTAGTATTATTCCCCCATGGTCTCGGATTAGCGAGATACATGTTCCCGGTGGCTTTATCTGGAAAGGAGTTGCTGCTTCCGCTACTTTGCTGGAGCGAGGGATGGAGGTTGTCGAGGTACTGGACGTGTGTGCGATCACGGATGCACCGCTGCTTTGCGGTGCTGGACATGCTGGAGCTGGATCTAATGGACGTGCTGGAGCCGGACCTGCTGGACTTCATTACAATCTTGAGATCGGCAAGTGTACGACTACATCATCCACGAGTTCCAACTTGTTAACAAAGCTCTGTTGTCTTTGAGGCTAAGTTCTCTATGGATGTATATCCACCCGTTTCTTGTATCTAGTAGATAGATCTTGGCGTATAGTTCCCATCGTAGGAATTTTTTGTTTTCTATGATGCGAACCCAACACAAACATGAATGTCATATTTGAGTGGGATCATGAAATCATTCTGTGATATCTGGACGACATATGTGAATGATGTAATTGGTGTTAATAACGTTTAAGTTAGATAAATAAGGATGAAGTTGAAGTTATTAAACAATAAGATCTATCGAGATAGATTGGTGAGTTCAATAAACACTAAAAGTCGAATGCTTCCTGGACTTGATTCTGAAAGATGGTCAGAATGTCCTAAGCAAGATTCTGAAGAAGCTCAGAATGGAACAAGGTAAGAAAGAAGTTCTTACTATATGAAGCATTGAGTTAGTATTGCAACTATGGTTGAAAGAAATAGGTGTGTTACATCTCCTATGCCTTAGTCATAGGTTCTTCCATATAACCATGTTGTATACTCGACGTAATGTGACCCAAAGTTCTGGTTGGTAGGACAAAGTCTTAACTGTAAGAACATGTCTTTAAGTGATTCCTGAGTTGATCACGGAACCAGAATTAAGTTTGTACATAAATGGCAAGAAGCAATGTAAGTGGCATAGTTGCATTTCATGCACTATGATCTACATAGATATAGAAGTATAAAAGCTACATCTGATCTGATGTATAATTTTATGGCGGGGCTAGTTCGCTTTTAACATAGAATGATGTGTCCCAGGGCCCAGTGCCCATGAGAAAGCCCTCGATGTTGATCTAAAGTCACTGTAAGCTCCTAGAATTCGGCATCATTCTGCTGCCATGACTATAGTATATACACAAAGGATATCAACGTGTGTTTCGAAGTTTAGATGACAATGGTGAAAACGACCGTCATCATAAACACTAGAAACAAAGTCTCACTTTGTTGCCAAACAAATGCCTCGACCCATTATAAGATAATGGAGTGAATGTCAAAATTAGGAAGACATTAATGATTTGCAAAAGACATAATGATCTGGTAAAACAAAACATGGACACGACGTTTCCCATGAGAATCCATGATCTGTAAACGCATATGGTATATGGTTTATATCAGTAAAATGCAAGCTGGATTATTTGTACTCTAGTGCAAGTGGGAGACTGAAGGAGATATGCCCTAGAGGCAAATAATAAATACGTTTTTATTGTCATATCTCAATTAGTTTATAATAGTTTCATATTGTGCTATAATTGTGCCAAGTAGAAACATTGGTACAGGTGTGGTACGAAACAACCATGTCCCTAGTAGCCTCTATTCATACTAGTTCATTGGTCATGAGGATGATCTGGGTTTCAAGATCATGGGCATTTATGCCAATTGACAATGGGATCATATCATTGGAGAATGATGTGATTGGGCATTCCTCGAAGGATTGCAACACGATCAAGTCATATAGTTCATTGTTGCAACAGCTATACCTAGACTCATTGTCCTTAGACCGTGAGCTCATATTACTCACTGTTTCTCGAGGGTGCTTAGACTGCATTAACCGTCATCTAGTAATACAGTGGCCATAAAGGTGTACATTGGGTATTTCAAAGGAACAGTAGATGACATGTGACTGCAAGACTAGGATTTGTTCACCCACATGACCGGTTAAAGATACATATGGCCGGCTTGGTGAGATTACATCCATAAATGTTGCAACATGTGACTCGGTCACGGGGATGTAATATCACAGTAACAAGAACTTGTTGTGAACGAGATTAAACAAGGTATGGGATACCAATGATCGGATCTTGGACAAGTCGTATCGAGAAACAAAAGGAATTGGATGCTACATTTAGCGGTTCAAACGAAATTGTCATCATGAATGCATAGGGGTCACATGGATATCCCTAGTCCCTCTGTTGATCATTGATACGGATCATGTCTAGAGCATTCGTGAGCCGTGAGAGGATACACTTAAGGGTGCAATGAGAGCGATCATTCGTAAGACGGAATCACAGTAGAGAAAGAGAAAGTCGGAATCGTTCCGCAGAAAGATCCGAAGTTGTTTGGAGGAAATCGAAAGGGAACCGGAAGGTGTTTCGGGTCAAGACGGATTTTGTAATATGTAATTACATATTAATTAATGTAATTAATATTAAATATAATATTAAAATCTAATTTGAAGGGGTATTCCATTAATGGGCCAAACTTCCTAGGGAAAAAGGGCCCATGAGGGAAAACCGAAGGAGGGAAGGGCCAAGGGCCAAAGGGCCAAGGCCCAGGCACCTCAAGGGGGCCCACCTGGCCAGCCTAGGGCTATGAGCGGGGTGGGGCCCACCCCTAGCCGGCTGGCCCATGAGGTCCATGCGCCTCTCCCCTCTCTCCCTTTTTTAGTCCCACATGGGAAACCCAAAGGGGAGGGCACACCCCCTCCCCCTATATAAAGGGGTGCCCATGGGTGGGATGAAAGACACCCAACACACCAATATTTGGAGAAGTCCTTTGGTTGACTTCCTGCTTCCCTTTCTCTCTATACCTTGTGATCATGGCCCCATGTTTGGGCTGTGCGAACAAGGCACACCTGCAGTACGCCGTTGCGCTGCAGGGATTCCTAGCTGGATATCAACTTCCGCACTCCCAGCGGGATCGAGGAGCCGGAGGTCTTATCGTGCACCGGATGTGTATGAAGACACGAGGCGCAACACATGGGGCGCTTAAATGTCGTGAGACGGAGCTGCTGCATGATGAAGAAAAAGAAGGAGCAAGGGGTGACCTACAAGGAGCTTCGCGACCTTGAAGTCGGCTACGAGTACGACTACCTCAACCACGTTCCCCTCGGAACGTTAACCGCATACGGCCTACAAGGGTATGTATTCTCTATGCATTGGCCGTTACCGCATTACTACATAGATAGATCCTAGGAAGTTTTGGGGTTCCATCGTAGGAAAATATTTGTTCTCTACTGCGGATCCCCTTCAGGGCTAACAATAGTTTTGAGAAATGCCATTACTGATTAGTATTTGCATACTGACAAATTTGACCGTGTATGGAAAACATTCAAACAAAATAAAGCGTAAAACAAAAACATGAGACTTCATTATGATTGGGGTACTTTTACTAGTAGTATTATTAATTGCCAAGAAAAATGATAAACATGAGATTCAACAACCTTAGAGAAAATAGATTCACATTATAGCCCACCATGATGTAACATTATTCTTGGTTTTCGGCATGAACGACCAATCAGGTCATGGCCTTCTATATCGATGTATACCCTAGCTACACTTTTACATAGGGTTGACATCAGGGTATATGGGTGTGTCTTGGCCTAGTAAACAATGTTGCCCGTGGGAGTTTCGAACAATTAGGAAAAAATATTTTCACTTTTTCAACTGATTATGGGGATGTTTTGTACTAGTAGTAAAGAAAATCAGAAGAATATGGCACTGAATGCGAGAAGCGCGCCATGTTTCCGGACATAGCGAACCATCCATGTTTTACTTGCGATTCCTAGGTTCTTTGAGTTTTCAAGGTTCGTAGATAAATTAACCCAATTAAATTACGCTGATGTATCCGATTCAAATTAATATTCTCAGATTTGTCTAGATTCGGATATAAGTATCTAGCACGGAAACATGACTAGATGCATTTGAATCTAGATGAATCTATGAACATTAATATGGATCGGAGGGAGTCTGTCGAAATTAGGTCAAATTATATCGAACCACATGTGAGCTGCCAATTGCTCTTTAAATTTCACAAAAAACTTTTGAAGTTTCCACCAGACAACCAATATATCGAGAACACGACCGGGAGTTTTCAAAGATTCAACTTCTTTCTAGACTTTGCATGCTGGCAAAGTTGACCTTGCTTTGGAAAAAGAGAGAGAAATAGGCAACAAAAACAGGGGAACTCATGCATGGCGTCATTTTTCTTGTATTTCCTACCATGAAAAAAATAAACATAAGTTTTCACAACTTTTGAAGAAACCCGCTTCACAAAAATGGCCTACCATGTATAAGTATGAACAGGTTTCAGGACGAGCGACCAAGCAAGGTCATGGACATATCCACATCATAGTTTATGGTAATTTGGTAGTAATACAAGAAAGTAGATGTGTGCATCTTGGCATTGGTAAACAACTTTGCCAATGCGAGTTTCCAAATACTAGGAAAAGTAACAACTCTACTAAGAGATGGAAATATTTTTTCTATAAAGGAAAGTTCTCCACCTCATTCTGTACTGCTAATCCAAAAGGTAGGCAGCGCGAGAGCAGCGAGAGGAGTGCCCTGCACGTGAGACTTGGATAATAGACGTATGACATATCCTCATTATATAAAATTATAATAGGTAAAGCGAAAAAAATTATAAATTTGATCAACATACATAAAGTATGGGTGTATATTTGGTTCTTGTACTTTGTATCATCATGTAGAAGTCAAACATTATTAGCTACCCAAAACACTTGATTTTTTTTGGTAATATGGTCTAGAGAGACGAGGGAGAAGATTCTAGTATGATGGAGAAGTGTGTTTTAAGTTTTATGCACAACATTCATTATGTTGAAGACTATCTATACAATCTTCTAGATGCTATAATGGAAAACAAGATCCAATGGTTGGAAATATTGGGATTCGCGACTATTGAGATCCAACGGTCGGCATTCAAAGTTATTCATACAATCTTATCTTACCAAGTACTATATAGTGTACGAATACAAATAACTTTGAATATTGACCATTGGATCAAGACTCGCGATACCGAACGACATTTCCACCCGTTGGATCTTCTTTTCGATTATAGCATCTAGAAGATTCTATTGATAGTCTTCAGCATAATTAATGTTGTGCACAAACCTCAAAACACACTTCTCCATCATACTAGAATCTTATCACTCGTTTCTCTAGACCAATGTTACTACCAAAAATTTCAAGTGTTAGGTAGCTAATAATCTTTGACTTCTACACATGACGATACAAAGTAGAATAACCAAATATACACCCATACTTTATATATGTTGATCCAATTTATATTTTTCTGCTTTACCTATTATAATTTTATATAGTGATGATATGTCAGACCTCTCTGATCTGATTTGTCTCTGATTCAAATTAATGTTCTCAGATTAGTCTAGATTCGGGTATATGTATCTAGCACAGAAACATGACTATATACATTTGAATCTAGATGAATCTATGAATATTAATATGGATCGGAGGGAGTCGGTCAAAATTATGTCAAACTATTTCGAACCACGTGTAAGCTGCCAATTGCTCTTTAAATTCCACAAAAATCTTTTGAAGTTGCCCACCAGATAGCCAATATATGGAGAACACGACCGAGAGTTTTCAAAGATTCAACTTCTTTCTAGGCTTTGCATGCCGGCAAAGTTGACCCTGCTTTGAAAAAAGAGAGAAATAGGCAAAAAAAAACAGGGGGACTCATGCATGACGTCCTTTTGCTTGTACTACCTGCCATGAAAAATAATAAACATGCGTTTTTCACAACTTTTGAAAAAAGCCGCTTCACAAAAATGTCCTACCATGTATAAGTATGAACATATTTCAGGACGAGCGACCAAGCAAGGTCACGGACATATCCATGTTTATGGGAATTTTGTAGTAGTACTACAAGAAAGTAGATGTGCGCATCTTGGCGTTGGTAAACAGCTTTGCCAATGGGAGTATCCAAATACTAGGAAAAGTAACAACTCCAATTTTCTAAGCAATGGAAATAGTTTCCTCTATAAAGCAAAGTACTCCACTTCCGTACTAGTACTACTCGAAAAGGGAGGCGGCTCCTTCCAAAAAAAGGAGGCAGCACCAGAGCAACGGGAGGAGGAGGAGTCGGAAAGCGGTGCGATGTCAGAGCAAAGCTATGATGGGCTGCTGACACGAGGAACACTCCACTAGTAGTAAATATATGGACCTACTAGTAGTAATATGCACGCAAAACAAGTTGTGTTTTCTCTCTCCTTCGCTGGATCTCACCATCCATCCTCCATCGATCTCTTATCTATAGCCGCGGGTGCACAGTCCGGATTGTCTCTTCATCGTCCATAGTGTGGCGTTGTGAACGTGTGACTTGGTACGGCACACTGATCTACTTCCAGCAACCGTTTCCCCCCCCCCTGAAATTTAAGCCATCCACTAGATTAATAATCATCTACACCAATACAAAAAGTCTCAAAAGTAATAATAATAATTACAAAAAGGTCTTGAGACCACATTGCGATGACTACAAACCCTAGTGCGCTAATTGGACTGTCTCGCTCCTTCAGGACCTATGGTACCCAGATTCCAAAAACTAAATAAAGAATGCCTCTGCCCCAATTTTTAGACTAAGTGTACCATGCTTTCTTACAATTCCCAAGTTTTAGGATTTTTCAAGCGGGCATAGAAATGTTTTTCATTTTATTCCTATTTAATCTTCTTGCTTTTTGATGAGGTTGTTGCATGTAATGCTAGTTGTTCTATAGTTTAAATGTTAGGTATTGTACATGCTGGTAGAAAGCCGGAAATAGATGACGTGTCATTTTGTTATACCTAACACTTGGTTATACTATTGAACTAGCTCCCACGCACTTGTAGAATATCAATTTAGACCTAATTCCACAAATCGACGAAAAGTCGTGTGAGTGGGTGAAATTAGCTAGAAAATTAAGCTTGAAAAATATAACATGTAATTTATCTAACCAATTTATGTACTATAGTAAATAAATAGCACATGCTATGAACTCTAAGCCATACTGATCGCACTTCCTTCCAAAAAATACTTTTACTTCTTTACCATTCATGCTAACATGCACCGACCTAGCTATACCAAAATATGGGCACACTGTCATTATCTTGATGAATACAGGGTATGTCCATGAACTTGGTCATTTGGCTTGAAACCCAAGAAAGTTCATACATAGTAGTACATGATATAGCATGCAATACCAGAAGTATGAGTTTTTCAAGTACTTTTACTGGTAGTAAAATAAGAAAGAATGGCCCCACCAAATTTTTGAACAACATGGACAATTATTTCTTACAGTTCCCAAGTTTAAGCATTTTTCAAACTTCCAAGCTAAAGATCCACGTGCACTTAAATGCATGACTCTAAGTCGATTAAATGGAATTAGGTCAAACTTGAATACATGTGAGCGTGATAGACTATTACTCTTGAAAATATCCAAATTTCTTTTGAAGGTACCTAGGAAGCCAATATATCATGGGCCTACAATAGTTTTGAAAAATGCCATTACTGATTAGTATTTGCATACCGACAAATTTGACCGCGTATGGAAAACATTCAAAAAAATAAAGCGTAAAACAAAAACATGAGACTTCACTATGATCCGGGTACTTTTGCTAGTAGTATTATTAATTGCAAAGAAAAATGATAAACATGAGATTCGACAACCTTAGGGAAAACGGATTCGCATTATATCCCACCATGATATAACATTATTAATTCTTGGATTTCAGCACAAACGACCAATAAGGTCATGGCCTTCAATATCGATGTATACCCTAGCTACACTTTTACATAGGGTTCTGACATCGGTAGATGGGTCTGTCTTGGCCTAGTAAACAATGTTGCACGTGGGAGTTTCGAACAATTAGAAAAAAAATTCACTTTTCCAACTGATTATGGGGATGTTTGATACATTGCAAATGTATCTATAATTTTTGATGTTCCATGCTTGGTTTTATCCACTTTCTTGTGTTTTGTCCACACTTTGGAGTACTTTTCAAATGATTTTTTGGACTAACCTATTAACAAGAGCCATAGTGCCAGCTGCCTGTTTTTTGCAGTTTTTGGTTCCAGGAAAGTCGGAAAATGAATACTCTCGGAATTGGACAGGACAAAAGCCAAAGTGCCTATTTTACCGGAAGTCATCTGGAGCCAGAATACGAGACGGAGAGGAGCTAGGGGGCCACCACACCACCTGGCCACGCGGGCCAGGCCTGGCCGCTCCAGGGGGTGGTGTGGAGAGCCCAGGCACCCCCTCGGTCTCCGTCTTCGCCTATAAGTTGCCTTCTGACCTAAAAACTCCGGGGGGTTCGACGTTTTTCTAGAAGGAGTTCCGCTCCACCACCACCACCAGATTCCACGAAACAGCACCAGAAACTCCGTTCTGGCACCCTGCCGGGATGGGGAATTGGAGGAGATCATCGCCATCATCATCACCATCGCTTCTCCATCGACCATCCATGTTTCCCCCATCTATGAGTGAGTAATCCCCCGCTGTAGGCTATGGGGATGGTAGGGATTGGATGAGATTATTCATGTAATGGCATCAGATTGTTAGGGCATGGTGCCTAGTATCTTTTATTAGTGCTTTATGACGTTGTTGCGACTTGTTGTGCTTAGTGCTTGTCACTAGGGCCTGAGTGCCATGATTTCAGATCTGAACATGTTATTGATTCATTATGATAGTATTGTTTTTGGTCTTATCTACAAGTTGTGTACACACGTTGTTGTCTGGAACCAATGGCCCCGAAGTGACAGAAATTGGGATAACCAGAGGGAATGGCTTTGATGTGAGGATCACATGTGTTCACGGAGTGTTAATGCTTTGCGCCGGTGCTCTATTAAAAGGAGCACCTTAATTGCCAGCAGTTCCCTTGAGGCCCCGCTGCAAACGGGCTGGCAGGACAAAAGATGTTGTGCAAGTTCTCATTGCGAGCACGTATGACTATATATGGAACACATGCCTAGGATTATCTAGTACTTTGATGCTTTATCTTATTTATCTGCAATTGCCCTATGTTCTGATTGCTATGTGAATTGTCTTGTCCATGCAACGCCCGTCCATCCATCCCTATGCCTACCACACTCGAATCCCACTGTTACTGCTATTGTTACTGCTGTCTTTACTTTACTACTGCTGTTACTTTGCTATTCCTACTACAAAACTGTTGCTACTGATAAACTGTTGTGAGCAAGATTGTTTCCAGGTGCAGCTGAATTGATAACTCAGTTGTTAAGGCTTATAAATATTCTTTGGCTCCCCTTGTGTCGAATCAATAAATTGGGTTTCACTTCCCTCGAAAATACTGCGATACACCCCCTATACTTGTGGGTCATCAAGACTATTTTCTGGCGCCGTTGCCGGGGAGCATAGCTTTATTTATCAAGTCCACTTGCAATCATTATTTTTCAAGCTAAGTTTATTTTCGCCTTGTTTTCTTGTTTCTTTATCAAAAATACAAAAAAAAGTAGTTCCTACTCTAGTTGTTATCTTCGTTGGTCTGTTATTGTCTTGCTTTATCATGCTTGTTGTCAATGGTTGGTTTCTTTGAAACTGAATCTTATTGGCAACGTGGGTTCACGGAAGATGAAAAATATTATTATAAGGAACAGCGCTTGTCACAAAAAGGGAAACACTTATGGGAACAAATTGATAAATTGTATACCATTTCTAGAAATGTGTGATCTACTTATAATGTTACTTATTGCTGTGATAAATCTCGTTGCAGAAAGAGGTATAAACACCTCCCTTTTCAATGTGAGTATAATGATAATGATACCATATCTTCTTATGCTAAAGGAATTTATGACATTTATGATGCAGAACAAATTGAAGAATTTATTGCTTGGAAGGGTGCTTTTGAACTTGCTAGTTTGCTTGAAAATATTGATGATTCACCTTACAAATATGAGGTTTATGGTATACTTAAATTTTGCTTTGATAATTACAAGGATGAAAATGGCTATATTCTTGAATATATTAATAGATGCTTTCCACAAATGGAAGAGACTCATGCCTTGCAGGATCCTATGGAAGAAGAAATTGATGAACCGGAAATCTCATTAGATGAAAAAGAGGAGGAGAGTGATGAACAAAAGGAGGAAGAATGGATTAGCTACCCATGCCTACCTTCTAATGAGAGTAACTCTTTATCCCTTAAATTATTTGATTGTCCTCCATGCTTACTAAAGGACGATGAATGTTATGTTCGTGAAGATTCTTTTGAAAATATTAATAATAAAGCTCTAGTGCTTATAGATCATGAAGAGCATGCTTTATGTGATAGTTATATTGTTGAGTTTATTCATGAGGCTACTGAAAATTATTATGAGAGAGGAAAATATGGTTGTAGAAGTTTTCATGGTATTGAAACACCTCTCTATGTGCTGAAAGTTTTGAAGTTACTCTTGTGTTATCTTCCTATGCCTGTCACTTTGTTCTTTGTGAATTTATTTGCATACAAGATTCCTATGCATAGGAAGTGGGTTAGACTTAAAAGTGTTTTGAATTTGCTTCTTGATGCTCTCTTTTACTTCAATTCTTATTTCTTATGTGAGCATCCTCTCAAACTGTCATGCTTGAAGATGATAATATGTCTATTATTCTTGGGAGACCTTTTCTTAAATACTACATGAGCTGTTATTAATTGTAATCAAGGGAAGGTGACCTTCAATGTTAATGACAAGGAACATACTGTCTATTTCCCCAAAAAGATTGAAAAGAATTATGGTTTGAATTCAATTGAACATGTTGAGGGAGAGATATATTGTCCCATACCAAGAGAAAAATTTGAAACTATTATGATTGGGACCATTGCTATCAAGGTTGAGGTAACATAATCATTAGTGGAATACAAAGTTTTGTTTCATATGAAATTTTTTTGGTAACAAGACCTGATAAACCTTGTTAACAAAAGGATTTCATTGAACAAAATAATGTTTTCACCATGATTATCTCCGCTTACTTCTATTCTATCCATTTTAGTTTTTGCTTATGCCTAACTTAAAGGCGTTAAAGAAAAGTACTTATTGAGAGATAACCCAAAAGTTTTAGATGAGTCTTGAAAGTTATTAATTCAGTAATAACCGCTCCTTATCCTTTTTATTTGCTTTTTGTGCCAAGAATAACCTCTAATGAGAGAGAAGTAATGATTGTGAAAGTTGTTGTCCCGAAACAGATTTCTATGCTTCACCGTAAAAATTCGTGTAAACTCTCTGAACGTCTTTTTGTGGCGTGAATTTTTGTGCTTCTGCCCCAGGTTGTTATCTAACTTTCGTTAGTTCAACACTTTTTGATTTGAGCAACATAACGTCTTCAAAAAAATTAGTCTTTCCCTGCTGGTCTGTTTTGACAGATTTCTGCCATTTTCTGCATTTGCTTCTTGTTGGTTCCTTTTTGAGTTTTTTGGGGAATTGAGCTTTTTGAGGGAAGTGCTTCAGTAGCTAGTGTTCTAATGGAAGTTTATTTGGTGTTACAACTGAACCTTAAGACTTATTTATCTTGAGTGCACTAATGTTGCTAATAAATATTGTGTGAACTTTTGTATGAAGGAAAAATTTCAGGTGTATGGAAGGAATGAGTAATGAGATTAAGGATGGACTAAAGCTCAAGCTTGGGGATGCCACGCGTGTCACCCCAAGAAATATTCAAGAAGTATAAGCATCAAAGCTTGGGTATGCTCAAGGCATCCCCTTCTTCATCAATAAAAATCTCAGGTTTCTTCCAAACACTTCATTTTTATTGCTTCATGCACAGTTGTGTTGTTCTTGGAGTGTCTTATTTTTCATTTTTGTTTTGGTTTTTCGTTTGCTTGGTTTTCTTAGTTTGCTGAATAAATTGGTTGGACCTCCTCTTTCATGCATTGGTTTTCAAATAGTTTGGATTGGAAAAGAGTAGGAAAGTTCATGCTTAAGTGTTAAAGAGAGCTTGTTTTTGACTGTCATGCCATGCTTGATATTGTTTTGGCTTTATGCTTAGTATTCTTTGCTGTAGCATGACTTGTTATAAACAATTGAGATTGCTTAATGTGCCTTGGAAGAATCATGCGTTGTTTTAGCATATTAAAGCATAGTATTGTGGTATTCTCCTTTGATGCTTTATTTGGGTTGACTTAGCACATGCTCACACCATGTTATGACTATCCCAACTCACCATAAGCCTTTATGATCCATTAGTTTTAAACTTGTAGTATCACTTTATGCTTTGATCAATGATGTTTTGTTGCTCTGCATGATTATGGCCACTATTGCTCTCTCGTTTGTCGCTCCCTTACTATTGCTAGCCTTCACTTTCACCGAGTATGTTTTACTCATGTTTCCAACTCCCTAAAACCAAATATTGCCAAAGTGTCCACCATACCTACCTATTAGCATCATTTGCTACTTCCGTGCATACTCAATATGCCTTGTTTTCTTCCGAATCAAATGTTAGCTTGTTATGAGAAAGTTAGTTAGTAAAGCTCTCACAAACTTGATGCAACACTTTATTTTTCTTGCATTTAATAAACCTGAACCATTGTGTCCTTCTTTGTTGCATATATGCTTGCACTTTATAAGTTGAAGTTAGCGGAACCATGTTTCATGGGGAACGTTTTCAACATTTCATGGGTACTTAGTACCTCGTTGATATCATGTTCTTTTGCTTATCGATCCCGATGGTATGAAATAAAAGTGGAACTTGTAAGATCATGGAGTTTGTATGTATGTTAGAGAAACGCCTGGGCCGCTAGCCTAAGCCATGCCTAATCATGGTGGAAACTTGCAGCATAACCATAATGAGCATTCTATGAAGCATCCTCAATAAAAATCTATGCACATAGTAAATAAAAAGATCGCCGAGATGCTCATTGTCTGCTTGCCTTGTTATTTTGATTATGGGACAGCTCCCGTGTCATGTGCAAGGGGTACCCCGTTCACGGTTCTCTATGATACGTATATACTTACAATGACAAGAGCTTACTTGTGACTGAAGTTGAGTAGCATGAGAATCGGTCTTCGTAAGTAAGGGGCATGAGACTTTGATTTATAACTTGTCAAGCATATCCTCTTAGTTGTGTCACTTTAACCTTAACCATTTCAAGATGCTTATGATAGGGGCAATGAGAGCTCAAAGCTAACAAGTACCATACTTTCAGCATTTGGAAGCCTTTCAAACTTTTCAAAACCTGTTCATTTGCTTGTTGAGTCTCCGCACATTCTATGAGCACTTTCTTGAGAGCATAGTGGCCATTCTTAGTTCTATGTGCATTGTCCCAAAACTTGTTGATTGATGCTTACCTTGATATTGCTTGTTTTAAACTGTTTGTATCTAGTCACTCTTGTAAACTTTGAAGGTGTCCTATGCATTTATGTTTACTACTCTATGAGGGACAAGTTGAATGCCACTATGCTATGTTTTCTTTATGTGAAACAAACAAACGTCTTGCAAAGCATTGTTATTCATGAATCTTTGTTTGTGCCTTTTCATGTTGCATCATAGTTTCTTTGTCTTATTGCTAGAACTTTGTCTTTCATGTTATGATTGAAGTACTATGATCCCAGCTTTGAATGTTTTACAAATACTTTGATCAAGTCTTTGATGGTGCATGTCACCTCAAAAATTATTTCTTTTTATCACTTGCCTACTTGACGACGAGCAGGAGTTAAGCTTGGGGATGTTGATACATTGCAAATGTATCTATAATTTTTGATGTTCCATGCTTAGTTTTATCCACTTTCTTGTGTTTTGTCCACACTTTGGAGTACTTTTCATATGATTTTTTTGGACTAACCTATTAAAAAGAGCCATAGTGTCAGCTGCATGTTTTCTGCTATTTTTGGTTCCAGGAAAGTCAGAAAATGAATATTCTCGGAATTGGACGGGACAAAAGCCAAAGTGCCTATTTTACCGGAAGTCATCTAGAGCCAGAATAGAAGATGGAGACGAGCCAGGGGCCACCACACCACCTGGCCACGTGGGCCAGGCCTGGCCGCGCTAGGGGGTGGTGTGGCCAGCCCAGGCACCCCCTTGGTCTCCCTCTTCACCTATAAGTTGCCTTCTGACCTAAAAACTCTGGGGGGTTCGACGTTTTTCCAGAAGGAGTTCCGCTCTGCCGCCACCACTAGATTCCATGAAATAGCACCAGAAACTCCGTTCTGGCACCCTGTCGGGACGGGGAATTGGAGGAGATCATCGCCATCATCATCACCATCGCTTCTCCATCGACCATCAATGTTTCCACCATCTATGAGTGAGTAATCCCCCGCTGTAGGCTATGGGGATGGTAGGGATTGGATGAGATCATTCATGTAATGGCGTCAGATTGTTAGGGCATGGTGCCTATTATCTTTTATTAGTGCTTTATGACTTTGTTGCGACTTGTTGTGCTTAATGCTTGTCACTAGGGCCTGAGTGCCATGATTTCAGATCTAAACATGTTATTGATTCATTATGATAGTATTGTTTTTGGTATTATCTACAACTTGTGTACACACGTTGTTGTCCAGAACCAATGGCCCTGAAGTGACAGAAATCGGGATAACCGGAGGGAATGGCTTTGATGTGAGGATCACATGTGTTCACGGAGTGTTAATGCTTTGCTCTGGTGCTCTATTAAAAGGAGCACCTTAATTGCCAGTAGTTCCCTTGAGGCCCCGCTGCAAACGGGCTAGCAGGACAAAAGATGTTGTGCAAGTTCTCATTGCTCGCATGTATGACTATATATGGAACACAAGCCCACTGTTACTGCTATTGTTACTGCTGTCTTTACTTTACTACTGCTGTTACTTTGCTATTCCTACTACAAAATTGTTGCTACTGATAAACTGCTATGAGCAAGATTGTTTCTAGGTGCAGCTGAATTGACAACTCAGTTGTTAAGGCTTATAAATATTCTTTGGCTCCCCTTGTGTCGAATCAATAAATTGGGTTTCACTTCCCTCGAAAATACTGTGATACACCCCCTATACTTGTGGGTCATCAATGTTTTGTACTAGCAGTAAAGAAAATCAGAAGAATGTGGCACTGAATGCGAGAAGCACGCCATGTTTTCGGACATAGCGAACCATCCATGTTTTACTTGTGATTCCTAGGTTCTTTGAGTTTTCAAGGTTTGTAGATAAATTAACCCAATTAAATTACACTACTGTATGTGATTCAAATTAATATTCTCAGATTTGTCTAGATTCAGATATATGTATCTAGCACAGAAACATGACTAGATACATTTGAATCTAGATGAATCTATGAACATTAATATGGATCGGAGGGAGTCTATCGAAATTACGTCAAATTATATCGAACCACATGTGAGCTGCCAATTGCTCTTTAAATTTCACAAAAATATTTTGAAGTTGCCCACCAGACAGCCAATATATCGAGAACACGACTGGGAGTTTTCAAAGATTCAACTTCTTTCTAGACTTTGCATGCCGGCAAAGTTGACCTTGCTTTGGAAAAAGACAGAGAAATAGGCAACAAAACAGGGGGACTCATGCATGGCATCCTTTTTCTTGTATTACCTGCCATAAAAATAATAAACATGAGTTTTCACAACTTTTGAAGAAACCCGCTTCACAAAAATGGCCTACCAAGTATAAGTATGAACAGGTTTCAGGACGAGCGACCAAGCAAGGTCATGGAAATATCCACATCATAGTTTATGGTAATTTGGTAGTACTACAAGAAAGTAGATATGTGCATCTTGGCATTGGTAAACAACTTTTCCAATGCGAGTTTCCAAATACTAGGTAACAACTCTACTAAGTGATGGCAATATTTTTTCTATAAAGCAAAGTACTCCACCTCATTCTGTACTGCTACTCCAAAAGGTAGGCAGCGCGAGAACAACAAGAGGAGTGCCCTGCATGTGAGACTCGGATAATAGATGTATGGTATATCATCATTATATAAATTTTTAATAGGTAAAGCACTAAATTTATAAATTTGATCAACATACATAAAGTATGGGTGTATATTTGGTTCTTGTACTTTGTATCATCATGTAGAAGTTAAAGATTATTAGCTACCCAAAACACTTGATTTTTTTGGTAATATGGTCTAGAGAGACGAGGGAGAAGATTCTAGTATGATGGAGAAGTGTGTTTTGAGGTTTATGCACAGCATTCATTATGCTGAAGACTATCTATACAATCTTCTAGATGCTATAATGGAAAAGAAGATCCAACGGTTGGTAATATTGGGATTCGCGAGTATTGAGATCCAACGGTCGGCATTCAAAGTTATTCGTATAGTCTTATCTTGCCAAGTACTATATAGTGTACGAATACAAATAACTTTGAATATTGACCGTTGGATCAAGACTCGCGAATCCGAACGACATTTCAGCCATTGGATCTTCTTTTCCATTCTAGCATCTAGAAGATTCTATTGATAGTCTTCAGCATAATTAATGCTATGCACAAGCCTCAAAACACACTTCTCCATCATACTAGAATCTTATCACTCGTTTCTCTAGACCAATGTTACTACCAAAATTTCAAGTGTTATGTAGCTAATAATCTTTGATTTCTACACATGACAATACAAAGTAGAAGAACCAAATATACACCCATACTTTATATATGTTGATCAAATTTATATTTTTCTGCTTTACCTATTATAATTTTATATAGTGATGATATGTCAGACGTCTCTTATCTGATTTGTCTCCGATTCAAATTAATGTTCTCAGATTTGTCAAATTATTTCGAACCACATGTGAGCTGCCAATTGCTCTTTAAATTCAACAAAAATCTTTTGAAGTTGCCCACCAGACAGCCAATATATGCAGAACACGACCGAGAGTTTTCAAAGATTCAACTTCTTTCTAGACTTTGCATGCCGGCAAAGTTGACCCTGCTTTGAAAAAAGAGAGATAAATAAGCCAAAAAATAGGGGGACTCATGCATGGCATCCTTTTGCTTGTACTACCTGCCATGAAAAATAATAAACATGAGTTTTCATAACTTTTGAAAAAAGCCGCTTCACAAAAATGGCCTACCATGTATAACTATGAACAGGTTTCAGGACGAGCGACCAAGCAAGGTCACAGACATATCCATGTTTATGGGAATTTTGTAGTAGTACTACAAGAAATTAGATGTGCGCATCTTGGTGTTGGTAAACAGCTTTGCCAATGGGGTTCCCAAATACTAGGTAAGTAACAACTCCAATTTTCTAAGTGATGGAAATATTTTTCTCTGTAAAGCAAACTACTCCACTTCCGTACTAGTACTACTCGAAAAGGGAGGCGGCTCCTTCCAAAAAAAAGGAGGCAGCACGAGAGCAGCGGGAGGAGGAGTCGGAAGGCGGTGCGATGTCAGAGCAAAGCCATGATGGGCTGCTGAACGAGGTACACTCCACTAGTAGTAAATATATGAACCTACTAGTCATAATATGCATGCAAAACAAGTTGTGTTTTCTCTCTCCTTCACTGGCTCTCACCATCCATCCTCCATCGATCTCTTCTCTGTAGTCGCGGGTGCACAATCCGGCTTGTCTCTTCCTCGTCCACAGTGTGGCGCTGCGCACGTGTGACTTGGTATGGCACACCGATCTACTTCAAGCCATCTACTGGATTAATAATCATCTACACCAATACAAAAAGTCTCAAAAGTAATAATAATTAATAAAAGGTCCTCATACCACATTGCAACGACTACAAACCCTAGTGCGCTAATTGGAGTGTCTCGCTCCTGCAGGACCTATGGTACAGAGGTTCTAAAAAATAAATAAAGAATGCCACTGCCCCAATTTCCAGACTAAGTGTACCATGCTTTCTTAATATTCCCAAGTTTTAGGATTTTTCAAGCGGGCATAGAAATGTTTTTCATTTTGTTCGTGTTTAATCTTCTTGATTTTTGATGAGGTTGCTACATGTAATGCTAGTTGTTCTATAGTTCAAATGTTAGGTATTGTACATGCTGGTATAAAGCCGGCAATAGATGACGTGTCACTTTGTCATACCTAACACTCGGTTATACTATTGAACTAGCTCTCACGCACTTGTGGAATATGAATTTAGACCTAATTCGACAAATCGACGAAAAGTCGTCTAAGTGGGTGAAATTAGCTAGAAAATTAAGCTTGAAAAATATAACATGTAATTTATCCAACCACTTTATGTACTATAGTAAATAAATGGCACATGCTATGAACTTTAATCCATATTGATCGCACTTCCTTCCAAAAAATACGTTTACTTCTTTACCATGCATGCTAACATGCACCGACCTAGCTATACCAAAATATGGGCACACGGTCATTATCTTGATGAAGACAGGGTATGTCCTTGACCTTGGTCATTTGGCTTGAAACCCAAGAAAGTTCATACATAGTAGTACATGATATAGTAGACGATACTAGATGTGTGAGTTTTTCAAGTACTTTTACTGGTAGAAAAATAAGAAAGAATGGACCCACCAAATTTTCCTCCAAAGTGGACAATTCTTTCTTATAGTTCCAAAGTTTAAGTATTTTTCAAACTTCCAAGCTAAATTCCACGTGCACTTAAATGCATGACTTTATGTTGATTAAACGAAATTAGGTCAAACTTGAATACATGTGAGCATGATAGACTATTACTCTTGAAAATATCCAAAATTCTTTTGAAGGTACCTAGGCAGCCAATATATCATGGGCAAACAATAGTTTTGAAAAATGATATTACTGATTAGTATTTGCATACCGACAAATTTTACCGCGTATGGAAAACAATCAAACAAAATAAAGTGTAAAACAAAAACATGAGACTTCATTACGATTGGGGTACTTTTGCTAGTAGTATTATTAATTGCCAAGAAAAATGATAAACATGAGATTCGACAACCTTAGGGAAAACAGATTCACATTATAGCCCACCATGATGTAACATTATAAATTCTTGGTTTTCAGCACGAACGACCAATAAGGTCATGGCCTTCTATATCGATGTATACCCTAGCTACACTTTTACATAGGGTTCTGACATTGGGTAGATGGGTGTGTCTTGGCCTAGTAAACAATGTTGCCCGTAGGAGTTTCGAACAATTAGGAAAAAACATTTTTCCCTTTTTAACTGATTATGGAGATGTTTCCTACTAGCAGTAAAGAAAATCAGAAGAATGTGGCACTGAATGCGAGAAGCGCGCCATGTTTCCGGACATAGAGAACCATCCATGTTTTACCTGTGATTCCTAGGTTCTTTGAGTTTTTAAGGTTCATAGATAAAATAACCCAATTAAATTACACTACTGTATCTGATTCAAACTAAAATTCTCAGATTTGTCTAGATTCGGATATATGTATCTAGCAGAGAAACATGACTAGATACATTTGAATCTAGATGAATCTATGAATATTAATATGGATCGGAGGGAGTTTGTCGAAATTAGGTCAAATTATATCGAACCACATGTGAGCTACCAATTGCTCTTTAAATTTCACAAAAATCTTTTAAAGTTACCCACCAGATAGCCAATATATCGAGAACACGATCGGGAGTTTTCAAAGATTCAACTTCTTTCTAGACTTTGCATGCCGGCAAAGTTGACCTTGCTTTGGAAAAAGAGAGAGAAATAGGCAACAAAAACAGGGGACTCATGCATGGCGTCCTTTTTCTTGTATTGGCTGCCATCAAAAATAATAAACATGAGTTTTCACAACTTTTGAAGAAACCCGCTTCACAAAAATGTCCTACCATGTATAAGTATGAATAAGTTTCAGGACGAGCGACCAAGCAAGGTCATGGACATTGATACGTCCAAACGTATCTACTTTCCCGGACACTTTTTCTATTGTTTCTTCTCTAATTTGTGTGATTTGGATACAACTAATGCGGACTAATGTTGTTTTTAGCAGAATTGCTTTAGTGTCTAGTTTTTGTGCAGAAAATCAACTTTCAAGAAAAATCCCGGAAAATATCGCAAAACTCCTATTTTACCAGAAGACTCACGAAGCTAGAAGACGAGACAGAGTGGGGCCACGAGGGGCCCACATCACCTGGCCGCACGGGCCAGGCCAGGCCGTGCTAGGAGGTGGTGTGGCCGCCTCGGACTCTGCCTCGACCTCTCCTTTCGCCTATATAAGCCCTATCACCTAAAAATAGAGGGGGGTTCGACATTTTTCCAGATAGAGTTCCATTGCGCCGCCACCACCAGAAACTCCATTCTGGCACCCTGCCGGGACGGGGAATTGGAGGAGATCACCGCAACCATTATCACCATCGCTTCTCCGTCGACCATCCATGATTCCCCCATCCATGAGTGAGTAATCCCCCGTAGTAGGCTATGGGGATGATAGGTATTGGATGAGATCGTTCATGTAATTTCATAAGATTGTAAGGGCATGGTGCCTAGTATCTATTGTTAGTGTTTTTTGACATTGTTGCAACTTGTTATGCTTAATGCTTGTCACTAGGGCCCGAGTGCCATGATTCTAGATCTGAACATGTTATTGATTCATGATGATATTATTGTTTATGATCTTACCTACAAGTTGTATACACATATTGTTGTCTAGAACCCAAGGCCCTAAAGTGACAAGAATCAGGATAACCGTAGGGTATGGCTATGATGTTAGGATCACGTGTGTTCATGGAGTGTTAATGCTTTGCTCCGGTGCTCTATTAAAAGGAGCACCTTAATTGCCAGTAGATTCCCTTGAGGCCCCGCTGCAACGGGCTGGCAGGACAAAAGAAGTTGTGCAAGTTCTCATTGCGAGCATGTATGACTATATATGGAACACATGCCTATGATTATTTAGTACTTGGATACTTTATCTTATTTATCTGCAAATGCCCTACGTATTAATTATTATATGAATTGTCTTGTCCATGCAACACTTGTCCATCCATCCCTATGCCTACCGCACTTTAATCCTACTGTTTACTGCAGTTGTTACTATTATATTTACTTTTACTACTGCTATCGCTTTGCTATTGCTATTACAAAACTGTTACTACTGATAAACTACTGCGAGCAAGACTGTTTCCAGGTGCAGCTGAATTGACAACTCAGTTGTTAAGGCTTATAAATATTCTTTGGCTCCCCTTGTGTCGAATCAATAAATTGGGTTTTACTTCCCTCGAAGACTGTTGCGATCCCTTATACTTGTGGGTCATCAAGACTATTTTATGGCACAGTTGCCGGGGAGCATAGCTCTATTTATCAACTTCACTTGGAATCATTATTGTTCACTGATATCCATTCATCATGGGTAAAACTCGTGATGGAAAAGTTCCTATATTACCATGTACTACAAGAAGAGGTACAGTTCTGAACACCTCTGTTGCTCTTGATTCACCATCTGTGATAAGTAAGCTCCTTACACCACCACCACATGCACATGCTACACATACTGCTACTTCTGCTAAATCTAAAATTGCTTCTGATACTTATGATGCTACTTCTACTGTGCTTGATAAGATGTAACATTCCAAAACTTTAGGGTTAACAAAAACTTTTCCTCCTTTAAATAAATAAGCATGCATGTGTGTGTTGTATTAAATAGGAATTGTATTGAATTGCCATGCTTGTTTGTTCTAATGGTTGTAAAATGAATCTAAGATGAATGCCACATCATCTAGATCATTCCCAAGAAAAATCCAAAGAAAAAGAAATCAAAAAGAATGAAAAATGGAAATAGTCACTTTTGCCATTTTAATCAACTAGGTCACTTTGGGTGTTCCTAGAACTCAATTTCAAACAGAAACAATTGTGGATCTTTGCACCCCTTGCTAGTACAAGTAGTAATGTACCAAGGCCCACCTTGTGATCTTGCAAAAACATTTAAACCCTAATTTAAAATGACAATTGAAAATGGAATCTATCTCATATGTCTAGATCCCACTTTTTCAAAATCCACTCAAATGACTTCAACTTGACAAATCCCAGCAACTAGAGATGCTAGACCAACAACTCCACCAAAAATCATCTCAAAATTCAAAACTTGTTTTCTTTCGGCCATTTTGTCAAACACTTGGTGTGCACAAATCAAACAAAGATCAAAAACACTAGTGTGAGCAGTGTTCTGGCCAAACTTGTCTCCCACATTGCAACCACAGCCTCCCCAGTGCATCCCCTACCCTTTTCTAGCCCGGCCAACCACTGTGCGCATGACCAAATGGTCATGGCACTTAATGCCGAGCACCTTGAGCACCCTCACCATCGACAGCGCGCCCCTAGCGCCGCCAGCCTCGCCCACCTTGCCCAACGTGTCGCCCGTGCACCACTCCCTCCTCCAGGACAGCCCTAGCTCGAAGACAGAGAGAGGAGGAGCCAGGAACCGCCGCGCCCGGAACGTGTCTGCCATGCCGATGCCGCCCATAGTTCACGCGCTGTCCCCCGCTCAACCACACCTCGCCTCGCTCTCGCTGCCCACTTACACGATCACCACTGTGGAAGCTAACGGACACGCCCATTTCCTCCACCATGCCCCGTAGTCACCGGCCACTGCAAAGTTCGCCGTCGACAGAGGCAGCATACACCTAACACCGCTCGCTTCTCCTGACCGCAATTCACTGCACGCGCACCTCAGTGATGACCGCTAGGGAACCGCCCACCGTCCTAGCCCACCGTCCACACCTCTAGCTTGATGTATCGCCGCCCCTAATGAACTCCGCCCATGCTTCTCTGCCGCCTCGCCGGGCCTATATAAGGAAGCAACCCCAACACAATTTCGTCACACCACCTCCCTCCACTCCACCTCAGAAACCTCCCCGAGCACCACCGGAGCAAGCCGCTGCCCGTAGCGCCGGAATTTCTCCGGAGACCGATGCGGAAGGAGGAGAAGGGCGCCACTGATCTGGGCCATCTCTCGGGACGCCACCGGTACTAGGAGCCCTGCCGTCCTCGACTTGTTCATTTGCCCACCTCACCGACCCTCGCCGGTACTCCGGTAAGCCATCCCAGACCCCCACTGAGCCGCTAGGGTTCCACCTCGTCGGCGACCTGTCCGTCGTCGATGACAAGCCCCAGCCGTAGATCTTAGTTCTAATCCTACAGTCCACATTACCCCGTACCGCTTCCCGTTTAAAGAGCCACTGACATGTGGGACCCCCTGTCAGCTGTCCTCAGCACCGCGGAGTGAGACTGGGCCGGCCCATTAGTGTTCCCGTGCAACCCAGTAGATTCAAATCAATCTTTTTCAATTTAGACTTAAACTAGATTATGTCCCTTAGTTCAAAAATCAACTCAGCAAGATCTAATGAACCAAATTGAGTGATTCCAATTTTGTTGGAAAGATAATTTAAATCTCTATCCAATCCCGTTAGATTTAAATCAATTAGAGTTATAGATCTCTCCTAGCAAAAATAACAATACAGAAGTTTTTTCACACTCAAACATTTTTCTGAAATCAACCATAATAGCTTTTGAGTTGATTCCAACTCTCAAAAATCACATTTAACTATACCTATATGAATATGTAATAATATCAAGGTTGGCATGTAGTGACTTTGGACTAGTACCAAAATAATGCTATATAGGCATTTCTAGTCACTTTAAATCATTAAATATTAAACTTAAACTTATTAAAATGTGATCCAACCTTTAAATCACATTCCCATATATTAGGATATGTGGTGATGACATGTGTCCACATGATCCCATATTTTAATTGGAGAATATTAAATCTTAGTTATTTTCAATGAGTAGAAATTACTTTTCTCAAATAAAATAAATGAAACTAGTTCATTAAACCTTGTGATGTATGTGATGATACTAGATCATAATGTGTCCCTTAGTATGCTAAATAGACTAGTTAAGTATTGTTTGGTGATTGTGTATTTTGTATGTATTTATAGACAGTAGTACCGAACAAGTCTTCGAGGAGGAGGAGTTCTACTAAGAAGAGGAGGAAGAGAATTTCAACCACTTCACCAACCAAGGCAAGCTATTGTTAGCAAGCTAGAATTATACAAGATGACCTAAGCAAGATGCATTAGGCATGCTTGGTTATACATGTTGACTTATACCTACTCCAAGTTCTACTTACAAGCTTTACTTTCTTTACTTTACCCAAAGTTCTTTACTTTGTTGTAGATAGCATAAAGAGTATAAAACTTGGCCTACCTAGTTAGACTTAGATGTCATTCTATGGCATGAGATTGAGATTAGCACCCCACATTAGTGAACACTCTTAACTTAGTAGTTCGAGTTAAACCAAAAACTTGATCAATTTAGATGGGAGTATTTGGTGAAAATGACTTGTGAAAACCTTGGAATGATGAGTCATTCTATTGAGATGTTTTGACATGTGTTGAGAAACACAAATGGCTTATGATGATGAAAATATTGAGGAATGAGCCTTAGCCCTTTTATAAAAACTGATGGTTGGGTTCGGATGCGATACCATTCCAAAATTACCGTACAACCACAATACCTGAATTGGGTAAGGCTTAGCCGGAAGTTTATATGCATTAGTATTAGTTCCCTCGCGGGAGAGGTTTGAGCTGAGGCTACCTCTAAATGTTGTCCACCGATGCAGTGCCCAGGATGACAGATGGCCATGGCTGGGAGGCCAAGCTCATAGGAGAGGTGCTTATACTAGGGTGTGTAAAGGAAAGGTTATGTTTGATTATCTACATACTAAGTATGATGATTCAGGGTTATCCCTGATAGATGTATCGAATTTTGTGGTGAAAGTTTACCCCCTCTGCAGAGTGTCAAACTATTTGAATAGCCGCATCCACAGTTATGGACAGTTGGAGTGGCCATACTATTCCGTTGTCAAATGTTTTCAAAATGATTTATGAAATGAATCGTGACATGACTTGACCACAAGTGAGTTGTGATGATGACAACTAAGCTCCCACGTAGGTGATTTCAAACTTTATTTTATCGTTCTTTGTTTCTGAACTCGGTTTATGTTTCAAACTTAACTTTACAAATAAACTTAGAGTTAGCATTCCTACTAGAATTACCTTACTTGTTAGTGATAGTTTGCGAGTACTTAAAGAGTACTCATGGCTTTTGTCCCTGGCTATTCCCGTGGCCAGACTATGAGGAGGACCACCCTAAAGGAGGACAGAAGGACGGCTACGACAACTAGGTTCATCTCCCATCGTTAGCATTGCCTGTGACACTAAAGATGGAGCCCACCGCTACGCTATTTATTCTGCTACTTGTTTGTACTAAGACTGGATCATGAGATCCTTTATTTGTGTAAGACCTTATTATGGTTTGTAATGGATGATGTACTGTGATATCCAATCTGTTATGTCTCGCAAAAATGGTAATCCTGGGATTGCGGTGTATGGCATAAAAGGCATCTGGGAATAAAAACCCGGGTTGTGACTAGTTGGTATCAGAGCCATCCTGACCATAGGAGACCCTACTTAGAATGGAAATCCGAACAAAAACTTAGTTTCAAAACCAAAGTGAGTATTTATGAAAACCTATTTCCTCTCTTACCCTTGGGATTCTTTCTCTCAAAAAAATACATGTTCCTCAAAAATTCTTACATTGCTACATAAAATTTTGACACACTTGATCACTTCACTAACTTTCTCATTCGAAATTCTTATAGATGTAATCTCAGTACAACAAGTTCTACCAGTTGGGCAACGAAGGCCAACTAATCTTCGAGAGGGATCTAGATGCACTGTCTGAGTACTTGGAACGCCCACATCCGGAATTCCTTGGAGCTCAACTCAATGGACCCCTAGGAGGACACTTATAGTGGCTAGTAGTTGCTGATCTTCGAGGCAAGTTAGAGGCACCAATGTCCAAGAGGATTTAGTTCACTGTGAGAGAGAACAACTGGCTAGATGGATTAGCCAGGGCAATGCATGAAGCTCTAGCTCGTCTCTGCGCACAGAATGTCAACCTGATCCAAGGAACCCGCTTTGCTCACTATGCAAGGCGTGATTCTATGGGAATGCCTCTGGAGATATCAAGTCACCCGGAGTTGAAGCGTCAAGTGGAGAACCTCGACTTCCTACTGTATGACCGACAGAAGGTATTGGACAATGCTAGAGAGTTTGCCAACCACAACCTCGCCATTGCCGCCCAGAAGGCCCAGACGTTCTCACTTCTTGTCAAGGATTGTCAGTCACTTCACCGTCAACCCGCAAAGAAGGATCGCACCATCGAGCGACTTCGCAAGAAGGTGGGCGACCTCGAGAAAATCATCAAGGAGCAAGAAGCTCAGCTTTCCGCAAAAGAAGAAGAAGAGGAAGGAGAAGATATACAAGGGCATATTGACTCATACCTCAGCAATGACGATGACTACCTGGAGGATGATGCCATGGACTTCTACACCGATGATGAGGACTCTGACTTCATCGATGATGAGTAGAAGCACTAGAGCACTATTGTAGGAAAGAGATGTATCGGTCCCATTGTATCTTAGCTTGCAGAATGGTTCTTAAAACCATCTGTTTTTATTTTGTTCTGGTGTATGTTTGTATCGTGTGCTTGCTTGAATGGATGAAAAGAAGTTAGTTTGCAAAACCTGAGTCAAACTCAAAGTTTTAGCTTTGAAACCAAAATCATGAACCTTAGAACTTTCCGTCTTACCCCATTGTCTATCTCAATCTTCAGATGACTCGTGGAAACTAAGGAGGGAACAGCTCATCGCAGGACCCAATGCTGCAGATTCTGTAGATGCTCATTGCAGACCGTGAAGCTAGTAGGGCAGAGCGCCAAGCAACTCTAGCCACTTTGCAGCAGATCGCCTAGATGGCTCACAACAATCAGAACCATGGAAATTAAGATCATCATGGATCCAAACTCAAAAACTTCTAGAATACCAATCCCCAAATCTTTAGCCAATCTGAAAACCCACTGGATGATAATGATTGGTTGTAGACCATGGAGAACAACTTAGAAGTCGCCGGAGTGGATGCCAATGAGAAAGTTCTTTTTGACACCCACTATCTGGCAGGAGATGCAAGAGCATGGTGGAACAGCACCCACACGATGAACCATGGTCAAGTGATGACATGGGAAGCCTTGAAAGTCAAGTTCGGCCGCACCCATGTGCCGCAGGGTTTAGTCACCAGAATGAGAGATGAATTCAGATCATTAAAGCAAGGCAGAATGACTGTAGTGGAGTACCGTGACAGATTCTTGTCCCTCGCCGGGTATGCACCTGATGAGATCAACACGGAGGCCAATAAGAAAGAGAGATTCCTGAACGGACTGAATGATGAGACGCAGACAGTTCTCGTCAACATCCATTTCGAGGATCTCGAAGAGCTAGTCGACTCGGCCATTCAGATGGAAGGGAAGATTAACCAAGCCAACGACAACCGCAAACATCGGATGATGCACCAAGCAAGATCCAATAGTCATCAGAAGTACCGTCCCAACCCATCTGCCGGATATGCCCCACGGAACAACCGACCCCCAATGTCTCGCCCAAGCTACCCCAACCATAGCGGAGGAAATGTGAAGTCTGGAGGAAACAACAACAACAACAACCACCCAGGCAACTCCAGCAATTTCAACCGTGCACCTCCCAAGCCCAACAACAACAACAACACTACACCCAGAACTGGAAGCAATGTTGTGCCCATGGCAGCAAAAGACAAGTCTCAGATTACTTGTTTTGAGTGTGGAGTGAAGGGTCACTACTCCAATGAGTGTCCCAAGAAGATTGTCGCCACTTCAAATGTGAATGCCCCAGCTCAACAGCAGCATCGTATTCAGCCCGGAAGAAGATTCGCCCCAGGGAACCCTCACAACTGCAACGGCCGTCTCTTCCACCTGAACGCCGAAGAAGCCCAAGAAGCGCCAGATGTAGTGATGGGTATGTTTTCTGTCAGCTCAGTTTTAGCAAGAGTGTTATTTGATTCTAGAGCATCGCACTCATTTGTCACCGAAGAATTTGCATGCACTAGTAAGATTCACCCAACCAACTTGAAGCATGTCATGATAGTTCACCATGACCAGTAGCGCTGGAGTATCAGTAGAGCATATATATGAAACCTTGCCCCGTCAATTCAAGTGCAAAAAGAGTCTAGCCCTACCCACCATAGACCAAGTCAGAGTAGTCTGTGAATACCCCGACGTATTCCCAGATGAATTGCCCCATATGCCCCCAGATAGGGATATTAAGTTCATTATTGAACTAATCCCCGGAACCGGACCCATAGTCTAGAGACCCTATAGCATGAACCCCTCAGAGTTAGTAGATTTGAAGAAGTAGATGGATGCTATGTTGGCAACATGCTTGATTCAACCAAGCGCATCGCCATGGAGATCACCCGTGTTATTCGTCGACAAGAAGGATGGAGGCAAGATTACAGGAAGTTGAATGATGTCACCATCAAGAACAAGTACCCCTTGCCAAAGATAGAGGATCTGTTTGATCAGTTGATTGGTGCCAGAGTGTTCTCTAAGATCGATCTTAGGACTGGATTATACGAGTATACGGTCATGTATTTTGGATTAACCAATGCCCCTGCTTTTTTCATGAATCTCATGAATAAGATCTTTATGAATTTTCTAGATAAGTTCGTCGTTGTGTTTATTGATGATGTCCTTATCTACTCCAAGTCGGAAGAAGAGCATGAGCAACATCTGAGGATCATCCTTGAAACCCTTAGAGAGCATCACTTGTATGCCATGTTCAGTAAATGTGAGTTTTGGCTGAAAGAAGTAGGATTCCTAGGACATATTGTGTCTACAGGAGGAATCATTGTTGATCCCGCCAAGATCAAAGATGTTGAAAAATGGGAAGCCCCAACCACTCAAATTCAAGTCCATGCATTTCTCAGATTAGCGGGATGTTATCGCAAGTTTGTAGAAGGATTTTCGAGCATCGCAAGACCCATGACCCAATTGTTGAAGAAGGATAAGAAGTTTGAATGGACCGACAAATGTGAAGCAAGTTTCCAAGAACTCAAGAAGAGATTGATTTCATCCCCAATATTGATCATGCCAGATATCAACAAGCCGTTTGATGTGTATTGTGATGCATCCAAGATTGGTCTCGGATGTGTGTTGATGCAAGAAGGCAAGGTCATCGCATATCTGTCTCGACAACTAAAGCAGCATGAGCAGAACTACCCTACCCATGATCTTGAGTTAGCAGCCGTAGTTTTGGCATTGAAGACATGGCATCATTACCTTATGGGTAATCATTGTGAGATTTATTCAGATCACAAGAGCTTGAAGTATATTTTCACTCAGAAGGAGCTGAATATGAGGCAAAGGAGATGGATAGAGTTAATCAAGGATTATGACCTTGACATTCACTATCACCCCGGCAAAGCCAATGTGGTAGCAGATGCTCTTAGCAGATTGCCGTGTAGGTTAAACACCATGATCAAGGAGAAGCAACCAAGTTTGCATGAGGAGTTGGAGCAGTTTAGAACTGAGCTAGTTAGCAAAGGATTTTTAGCTAGCATTGAACTGCAACCCACTTTGATTAGCCAAATCAAGGAAGCATAGAAGGGAAATGCAAGTATCGACGAAATCAAGCGTCGTATTGGTACAAGAAAGGTACCTGGATTCACCGAAGACGAAGAAGGAGTTCTGTGGTACAAAGGACGTATCTGTGTGCCAGCAGATTCGGAGCTGAAGCAAGTTATCATGCAAGAAGCGCATGATACTCTTTATTCTATCCACCCCGGAGGAACGAAGATGTATCAGGATTTGAAGGAGCAATTTTGGTGGCACAAGATGAAGAGAGAAATCGGAAGCTACATCGCCAAGTGTGATATCTGTCAGAGAGTCAAAGCGGAACATCAGAGACCCACAGGACTGTTGCAACCATTGCAGATTCCGGAATGGAAATGGGATTCCGTCGGAATGGACTTTATCACTGGTTTGCCTACTTGTAGTAGGGTAAATGACTCTATCTGGGTCATCGTTGATAGATTATCCAAGGTAATACCTGTCAAGACAACCTACCAGAGTTCAAAGCTAGCAAAGTTGTACATTGCCAGAATTATTAGTTTGCATGGAACCCCCAAGACCATAGTGTCGGATCGAGGAACTCAATTTACCTCGAGATTTTGGCAGAAAGTCCAAGAAGGATTAGGAACCAGGTTGAATTTTAGAACAGCTTATCACCCACAAAACGATGGAAAGACTGAAAGAGTCAACCAAATCCTAAAAGATATGTTGAGAGCTTGTGTGTTAGAGTATGGATCAAAATGGGAAGATTGCCTGCCTTTCACAGAATTCTCATAAAACAACAGTTATCAAGCCAGTTTGCAAATGGCCCCATTTGAGTTCTTATACGGAAGAAAGTGTCGTACCCCTTTGAATTGGTCGCAAGTAGGAGAGAGTCAGATTTTCGGATCCGACATCCTACGAGAAGCTGAATAGAAGGTTCACAAAGTCCGTGAGCACCTCAAGACCACCCAATCCAGACAGAAGAGTTATGCTGACAAGAGAAAGAGAGACCTAACTTTCAATGTCTGAGATTTTGTGTATCACAAAGTTTCGCCGTTGAAAGGGACGCAATGTTTTAGACTCAAAGGAAAGTTAGCCCCCATATATATCGGACCCTTCAAGATTCTGAATCGTCGAGGAGAAGTATCATATCAACTGGAACTACCTAAGGAGATGTCTGCCATCCACAATGTGTTCCATATCTCTTTACTTCGCAAATTCCTAGAAGTGCCGGAGAAGACCGAAGTTTTCAAGAACATCGATCACCGAGCCGTGGATATCAACAAGGATCTGACGTATGGTGAGGTGCCTATCCGTATCTTGAAGGAAGCTTACAGAACCACCAGGACCCAGAGTATCAAATTTCTCAAGATTCAATGGAGCAATCATACCGAAGAAGAAGCCACTTGGGAGCGAGAAGATTACATTAGGATAGAGTTTCCAGATCTCTTTAGTTCCTAGTTTTATTTCTTAAATCTCGGGACGAGATTTTTTTTACGGGGGGAAGGTTTGTAACATTCCAAAACTTTAATCAATGTTAATCAATATCCAAATCACCCAATTTAGGGTTAACAAAAACGTTTTCTCCTGTAAATAAATAAGCATGCATGTGTGCGTTGCATTAAATAGGAATTGTTTTGAATTGCCATGATTGTTTTCTAATGGTTGTAAAATGAATCTAAGATGAATGCCACATCATCTAGATCATTCCCAAGCAAAATCCAAAGAAAAAGAAATCAAAAAGAATGAAAAATGGAAATGGTCACTTTTGCCATTTTAATCAACTAGGTCACTTTGGGTGTTCCTAGAACTCAATTTCAAACAGAAACAATTATGGATCTTTGCACCCCTTGCTAGTACAAGTAGTAATGTACCAAATCCCACCTTGTGATCTTGCAAAAACATTTAAACCCTAATTTAAAATGATAATTAAAATGGAATCTGTCTCATATGTCTAGATCCCACTTTTTCAAAACCACTCAAATGACTTCAACTTGAGAAATCCCAGTAACTAGAGATGATCAAGCATGAGACCAACAACTCCACCAAAAATCATCTCAAAATTCAAAACTTTTTTCTTTCAGCCATTTTGTCAAACACTTGGTGTGCACAAATCAGACAAAGATCAAAAACACTAGTGTGAGCAGTGTTCTGGCCAAACTTGTCTCCCACATTGCAACCACAGTCTCCCCAGTGCATCCCCTACCCTTTTCTAGCCCGGCCAACCACTGTGCGCACGACCAAATGGCCATGGCCATTAATGCTGAGCACCTTGAGCATCCTCACCGTCGACAGCGCGCCCCTAGCGCCGCCAGCCTCGCCCACCTTGCCCAACGCGTCGCTGATGACCCACAAGTATAGGGGGTGTATAGCAGTATTTTCGAGGGAAGTGAAACCCAATTTATTGATTCGACACAAGGGGAGCCAAAGAATATTTATAAGCCTTAACAACTGAGTTGTCAATTAAGCTGCACCTGGAAACAATCTTGCTCACCGTAGTTTATCAGTAGCAACAATTTTGTAGTATGAATAGTAAAGTAACAGCAGTAGTAAAGTAAAGACAGTAGTAACAAAAGCAGTAAACACTGGGATTCGAGTGCGGTAGGCATAGGGATGGATGGACGGGCGTTGCATGGACAAGACAATTCACATAGCAATCAGAACATAGGGCAATTGTAGATAAATAAGATAAAGCACCCAAGTACTAGACAATACTAGGCATGTGTTCCATATATAGTCATATGTGCTCGCAATAAGAACTTGCACAACATCTTTTGTCCTGCTAGCCCGTTTGCAGCGGGGCCTCTAGGGAACTACTGGCAATTAAGGTGCTCCTTTTAATAGAGCACCGGAGCAAAGCATTAACACTCCATGAACACATGTGATCCTCACATCAAAGTCATACCCTCCGGTTATCCCGATTTCTGTCACATCGAGGCCATTGGTTCCGGACAACAACGTGTGTATACAACTTGTAGATAAGACCAGAAACAATACTATCATAATAAATCAATAATAAGTTCAGATCTGAAATCATGGCACTCAGGCCCTAGTGACAAGCATTAAGCACAACAAGTCGCAACAAAGTCATAAAGCACTAATAAAAGATACTAGGCACCATGCCCTAACAATCTGATGCCATTACATGAACGATCTCATCCAATCCCTACCATCCACATAGCCTACAGTGGGGGATTACTCACTCATAGATGGGGGAAACATGGATGGTCGATGGTGATGATGATGGCGATGATATCCTCCAATTCCCCGTCCCGGCAGGGTGCTAGAACGGAGTTTCTGGTGCTGTTTCGTGGAATCTCGTGGTGGCGGTGGAGCGGAACTCCTTCTGGAAAAATGTTGAACCCCCCGAAGTTCTTAGGTCAGTAGGCTCCTTATAGGCGAAGAGAGAGGCCGAGGGGGTGCCTGGGGGGCCACACCACCCCCTGGCGCGGCCTTGCCTGGCTCGCGCCACCAAGTGGTGTGACCACCCCAAGGCTCTTCTCCGTCTCGTATTCTGGCTCCTGGAGTCTTCGGGTGAAATAGGATTTTTGGCATATTTTCCGGGATTTTTCCTGATAGTTGATTTTCTGCACAAAAAGTAGACACCAAGGCAATTCTGCTGAAAACAGCTTCAGTCCGTATTAGTTGCATCCAAATCACACAAGTTTAGAGGAGAAACAATAGCAAAAGTGTTCGGGAAAGTAGATACGTTTTGGACGTATCAACTCCCCCCAAGCTTAGCTTATTGCTTGTCCTCAAGCAATTCAGTTGAAAACTGAGTGCGATAAAAGAAATTTCACGAACACATTTGCTTCATATGATGTAAATATTCCCAGCAATGTGATCAACTACTTAGACAATTCATAATAAAGAGTATGCAACTAAGTCTACTTAATAGTCTTTGCAAGCTATGAAGAGATTCCAACTCAAGAATAATAAGTAGCATGAAGCACAAACATAAGCAACATTACAATGCTCATAAAAAGGTATGATAGAGTGGTATCTCGCTTGCATTTGATTATGAATGCCAAGGCACCTCTGAAGTTCAAGTGATGACTAGAAGTAAAGATATCAAGAATACAAGCATCAAAGTCATAACACAAATAATCAATTAATAGAACAAACATAAAGAATGACAACTATGCTCTCAAGAAAGTGCTCAAGGAATGTGTGGGGACTCAACAAGTAGAAGAAAAAGTTTTGAATAATTTGAAAGGCTTCCCAATGCTGAAAGTATGGTACTCGTTAGCTTTGAGCTCTCATTGCCCCTATCATAAGCATATTTAATGTGGTTAAGGTGAAAGTGACACAACTAAGAGGATATGCTTAACAATTTATAAATCGAAGTCTCATGCCCCTTACTTATGAAGACCGATCCTCATGCTACTCAACTTCAGTCACAAGCAAGCTCTTGTCATTGTAAGTATATACGTATCATAGAGAACCGCCAACGGGGTACCCCTTGCACATGACACGGGAGCTATCCCATAATCAAAATACAAGGCAATCAGACAATGAGCATCTCGGCGATCTTTTTATGTACTATGTGCAAAGATTTTTATTGAGGATGCTTCATAGAATGCTCATTATGGTTATGCTGCAAGTTTCCACCATGATTAGGCATGGCTTAGGCTAGTGGCCCAGGCGTTTCTCTAACATACATACAACCTCCATGATCTTACAAGTTCCACTTTTATTTCACACCGCCAAGATCCGTAAGCAAAAGAACATGATATCAACATGGTACAAAGTACAAGTGCAATGTTGAAAGCGTTCCCCATGAAACATGGTTCTGCTAATTTCAACTTATAAAGCGCAAGCATATACGCAACAAAGAAGGACACAATGGTTCAAGTTTATTAGAGGCAATAAAGTAAAGTGTGCCATCAAGTTCGTGAGAGCTTTACTAACTAACTTTCTCATAACAAGCAAACATTTTATTCGGAAGAAAACAAGGCATATTGAATATGCACGGAGGTACCAAATGATGCTAATGGGTAGGTATGGTGGACACTTTGGAAATATTTGGTTTAGGGAGTTGGAAACTTGAGTAAAACATACTCAGTGGAAGTGAAGGCTAGCAAAAGTAAGGGAGCGACAAACGAGAGAGCAATAGCTGTCATTATCATGCTTGCAACAAAACAGGACTACTCATGTCATGAAAGTGATTCAATATCCTCAAGGAAAAATAATTCATCAAGGCTCAACTGATTATTACAGTCATGTGCATGCGTGAGCATGTGCCAAGTCAATCAAATGAAACAATCAGAGGAGGATACCACGGTGTCATACCAATTTATGAATAGAGTAATGCAAGCAAACGTTCATGAGACATGCTACAAACTATTAGCGGGCTGGAGCTAATCACAAGATAACAAACACCCTACATGAATGGACTAAGCATGCCCACAGTGATGAGTATATGTACAAAAATGAAGACAAATAGAGTTCGTTACCAGCCTCTTACCACGCCCCGAGTTGTCATTAATCCTCATTATTGCTCTTCACCTGTGTGGCTTGAATAATAATATGAAACCAATAGTCCACTGAGAACTGCCGAACCCTGTAGGAAACTCGCAAAAACCAAAGAAGAACGACAAATATTTTTGGTGTTTTCGATTTTTAGATAAGAACCAAAAGAGAAAAACAAGCAAAGCCAAATCTTTTTGGGTTTTTCGAATAGTTCAATCAAAGCAAAAAGGGAAAAGCAAACCAAGGCAAAAAGAAGAAGCAAACCAAAGAGAAACAACAAAAATATTTTTGGTCTTTTTGTGTTTTTAGAAAGCAAAAGCAAAGAAGAACAAAAACTAAAAAGAGAACGAAAACATGAATATACAAAGTACCGACGCAACATGATATGGAGATGAGTGCAGTGTCGGCGTACCTCCCCCCAAGCTTAGGCTTTTGGCCTAAGTGGGTATCAATCCCAAGCTGGCCTGGATGAAGTGTCATCGTGGTATGACGAGGAGGTACCCTCGTCCTGGTGCGAGATCGAGTACGTCCCTCCGTAGTGCACAGAGTAATCGTAGGAGGGCACATCCTCCTGGTGCTGCTCGTGGAAACCCAGCAAGCGAAGCTGCTCGTCCACTTCCTCCTTGGAGCGCGACCATGGTCTCCTGTGAACACTAAACAAAGCAGGCTGTGGAAAAAGGATTTCCCTTTCATCCCCGTCAGTGAAAAGCATCCTATATACTAGATTGTTCAAATCAGAGGTAGTAGTGACAAAGTGATGAGTTTTCATGGCAACAAGGTCAAACCTCTATGGTGCCAGCATAGCATCATCGGGATCCACTAAAAGACCTAAAGCATTGACCATGCGTGATGCAATGATGCCCCCATAGATAGGCCCCCTAGCAGCTAGGCGGCGAGCAATAAGCGAGCCAAGATTGTACCAAGTATCATTGTTAAGCACAGCAGCAAGGAAAGCTAAATGATAGTTGGAGATGTTACTAGTGTTCTCCCTACCCAACACACTAGTAGCAAGATAATATGCAAAGTATCTAAGAGCAGGGAGTTGGATATTTCTTATCTTTCCACGCTGCGCCACACGGTCATCATCATTGGTCACCCCTCGATATAGCTCCAGCAAATCAGCGGGTCGCCCTTGAATTTTCTTCACGGTCCCTGTCATACGCACACCTACAATACTGCAAAATCTCTCCAAAGGCATGGTGAAGGGTATATCATAGATTTTAAAAGAGACAGTAGATTGATAGGGTGTGTTAGTAAATGAGAAGCTCTCAACAAAAGTTTTGGTGATCATAGCGTATTGTGCACTCTCATCTTGCATATAAGAGGTCAAACCAACCCTCTCAATCAGTAGCAAGAAATCATCAAGAATACATGCAGCTTGCAAGAAAGTAAAACAAGGAAAAGAGGATGGGTGAGCATCTCCATCATCCCTTTCACTGCCAATGCGTGATGCAATGAGGTCTTCATTATACGATGGCCTAGCTTGAGAGACTGTTCTTGAGGGCCTCGACCTCCTAGGTGCACCACTCTCAAATATCTCTCCAAAAGTACGGTTGTTCATGCTTGGTATTCTGAAATTTAAACACCTATTAAACAAGTGATCGCAAAGTAAATATAATGAAGGATTCTACTCATAGGGACTTGCAAGAGGCCTAAACATGCATCAAAACTATATCTCTAAGCATCAAACAAGCTTACAAGCCCTCATAACAAGTCACCTACAGCAGCAAAATACTCAACATATAATCCACTAAACACAAATCTACTTAGACAAGGGGAGGAGTCACATACCAAGGAACAATTGCTCCAAATTTCAGCAAGAAAGATGGGCTGAGCAAGGATATCGAAGAAATCGAGAGCAAGCACAGAAAGAACGCGATTTTGAGCTATGAACTGGAGCTTAATCGGGAGAGAGAAGAAAGTGGCAGGGGAGAGAATTAGTGGAGGGCCAGGGTGGCCCACACCAGGGCATGGCGCCACCCAGGGCTGGCCGCCCCACCACATGGTGTGCCTGCCTGGTGGCCCCCCTGGTACCTACCAGGTACTCCTCTGCCCCTTTTTTCACGTAAAAATTTAATATGAATTTTCTGGAATTTTTCGAGACACTTTATTTTTGGGCAATTTTCAGAAATAGAAGAATGATTTTCTGACAGACGGATTTTTTTTCTTTTTGAAACATGATGCAAGGACAAAACAAGGCTAGAACTACAGAAGTTCTAACATGCAAGCAACTAACAACACAAAGAAAACTAACCGAAAGCAAAAACTAAAATGCAAAGGATAGAAATAAACAGAGATAATCATACTGAAAACATTGTTTTGTTCAATGAAATCCTTTTGTTAGCAGGGTTGATCAAGTCTTGCTACCAAAATAATTGCATATGAGACAAAACTTTGTACTCCACTAATGATTATGTTACCTCAACCTTGATAGCAATGGTCCCAATCATAATAGTTTCAAATTTTTCTCTTGGTATGGGACAACATATTTCTCCAACTTGAATGCCTTCAACATGTTCAATTGAATTCAAGCCATAAGTCCTTTCAATCTTCTTGGGAAATAGACAGTATGTTCCTTGTCATTAACATTGAAGGTCACCTTTCCTTGATTACAATTAATAACAGCTCCTGCAGTATTAAGAAAAGGTCTCCCAAGAATAATAGACATATTATCATCTTCAGGCATTTCAAGCACAACAAAATCAGTTAATATCAAGCAATTGTGAGCCACCTGAACAGGTACATCCTCACATATACCCACATGAATAGTGGTAGATTTATCAGCCATTTGCAAAGATATATCAGTTGGTATCAATTTTTCAAGCTGAAGCCTCTTATAGAGAGAGAAAGGCATAACACTAACTCTAGCTCCCAAATCACACAAAGCAGTTCTAACATAACTGTTCTTAATAGAGCAAGGGATAGTTGGAATCCCTAGGTCTCCAAGTTTCTTAGGAACCTTACCATTGAAGGAATAATTAGCCAGCAAAGTAGAATTTTTTTCATTAGGGATCTTCCTTTTATTCGAGACAATGTCCTTCATATACTTTGAGTCAGGAGGCAATTTAATAGCATCAGTCAAAGGAATTTGCAAGAATAAAGGCTTCATCCACTCACAAAAATTATTATAGTGTTCATCTTCCTTTGACTTGTGTTTCTTATCAGGGAAAGGCATAGGTTTTTGGACCCAAGGTTCTCTTTCACTACCATGTTTCTTAGCAATAAAATCTTCTTTAGTGTATTTAGTATTCTTAGTGTGGTTTTCAGGTTCTTCTTCAAAATTTTCTTCACTAGGAACTTCATTTTCTTCATTACCACTTTCAGTTTCAGCATTAGAGATAGATATACTATTAGGATCTATAGCAGGTTCAGAGGGTTCTACAACAGTTTTATGTTTCTTTTTCCTTTTCTTACGAGTAGAACCACTATTTTCAGCTTGTTGAGAATCCTGCTCAATTCTTTTGGGATGCCCCTCAGGATATAGAGGATCCTGGGTAGCAGCTCCACTTCTAGTTCTAATTTCATAAGCATGTTTTTCTTTAGCAGCATTAACTAGCAAGTCGTTTTGCACTTTAACGAGTTGATCTATTTGAGTTTGAACCATTTGAAAGTGTTTAATAATCATTTTAACATCATTAGAGGTTCTTTCCACAATATCTTTCAACTCAACAATAGCTCTAATGTTTTCCATTAGATGATTTTGCACCCTTTTATTAAAGTTATCTTGCTTAACAATAAAGATATTAAATTCTTCTAAGCATTGATCGGGAGGTTTCAAGTAAGGGATATCACCTTCATCAAAGTGTTGGAGAGAGTATACCTCAATAGTGGGTGAGTAGGGAATAGGCTTACATAATTCTTCTATAGGAGGTAAATTCTTGACATCTGGAGCTTTAATTCCCTTCTCCTTAAGACATTTCTTAGCTTCCTTCATCAATTCATCATTTAATTCAATAACTCCCCTCTTCTTTGATGTTGGAACAGGCACATGAATAGATGGTTCAGGTACAATTACTTTAGGTGTAACTTGTTTAGGAGGAGTCCAATCTTCATAATTCTTGCTTATTTTAGCCATTAATTCCTCAGCTTCCTTAGGAGTCCTATTCCTGAAAACACAATCAACACAACTATCTAGGTATGTCCTAGATTCTTCGGTTAGCCCATTATAAAATATATCAAGAAGCTCATTCTTAGGTAACGGACTTCCAGCCTGTGCATGAATCAAAGCACAAAACCTTGCCCAAGATTTGGGCAATACCTCTTTTTCTCCCTGTTTAAAATCAAAAATTTCCTGCAAAATAGCATGTCTAGCACTTGAAGGAAAATATTTCAGCAGGAAAGTACTTATCAAGCACTCAAGGCTATCAATAGATCCAGGAGGTAAATTACTAAACCAAGTTTTAGCTTCTCCTTTCAGTGAGAAAGGAAAAATCTTAGCAACAAAGTAAGTATGCATCTTAATATCATCAGAAAATAAGCCACTCATAGTAGAAAGTTCATTCACATGTGCTACCGCACTTTCATTCTTAGTCCCACAAAAAGGTTCTTTCTCGACAATAGCTATGTAAGATAGATCGAGAGAGAAATCATAATCTTCATCTATAATGTTTATGGGAGAAGCAGCAAACTTAGCATCAAGAGATAATTTGGGTGTAATAGTACGCCTCTCAAGGAGACTCTTAGCAGCGCTCCTATCATGGGTGTTCTTACATTCTTCAATAAACTCATCGGTCATCTCAACATAATCTTCTTCAGTATCATAACTCTCACTAGACTCGGGTGAGCTAACAGGTGTGGTAGTGTCTTCATTAGGAGTTTCGGTATTTCTAGCTATAGTTCTAGCAATCGTAGCATCTAGGAAAGGACCTAATGAACCACTCTTATCAAGCACAGTAGAAGCAGCATCATAAGTATCAGAAGTTTCAGATTCAGCAGTAGTAGCAGTGTGTGTAGCATGTGTATGTGGTGGTGTAAGGAACTTACTCAAAACAGACGGTGAATCAAGAGCGGTAGAGGTGTTCAGAACCGTACCTCTTCTTGTAGTGGATGGTAAAATAGGAACCTTCCCATCACGAGACTTACCCATGATGGATGGATAGCAGCGAACAATAGAGAATCCAAGTGAACTTGATAAATAAAGCTATGCTCCCCGGCAACGGCGCCAGAAAATAGTCTTGATGACCCACAAGTATAGGGGGTGTATCGCAGTATTTTCGAGGGAAGTGAAACCCAATTTATTGATTCGACACAAGGGGAGCCAAAGAATATTTATAGGCCTTAACAACTGAGTTGTCAATTCAGCTGCACCTGGAAACAATCTTGCTCACAGCAGTTTATCAGTAGCAACAGTTTTGTAGTAGGAATAGTAAAGTAACAGCAGTAGTAAAGTAAAGACAGTAGTAAAAAAAGCAGTAAACAGTGGGATTCAAGTGCGGTAGGCATAGGGATGGATGGATGGGCGTTGCATGGACAAGACAATTCACATAGCAATCAGAACATAGGGCAATTGCAGATAAATAAGATAAAGCACCCAAGTACTAGACAATCCTAGGCATGTGTTGCATATAAAGTCATACGTGCTCGCAATGAGAACTTGCACAACATCTTTTGTCCTGCCAGCCCGTTTGCAGCGGGGCCTCTAGGGAACTACTGGCAATTAAGGTGCTCCTTTTAATAGAGCACCGGAGCAAAGCATTAACACTCCGTGAACACATGTGATCCTCACATCAAAGCCATACCCTCTGGTTATCCCGATTTCTGTCACTTTGGGGCCATTGGTTCCGGACAACAACGTGTGTATACAACTTGTAGATAAGACCAGAAACAATACTATCATAAGGAATCAATAATAAGTTCAGATCTGAAATCATGGCACTCGGGCCCTAGTGACAAGAATTAAGAACAACAAGTTGCAACAAAGTCATAAAGCACTAATAAAAGATACTAGGCACCATGCCCTAACAATCTGATGCCATTAAATGAATGATCTTATCCAATCCCTACCATCCCCATAGCCTACAGCGGGGGATTACTCACTCATGGATGGGGGAAACATGGATGGTCGATGGAGAAGCGATGGTGATGATGATGGCGATGATCTCCTCCAATTCCCCGTCCCGGAAGGGTGCCAGAACGGAGTTTCTGGTGCTGTTTCGTGGAATCTCATGGTGGCGGCGGAGCGGAACTCCTTCTGGAAAAACGTCAAACCCCCCGGAAGTTCTTAGGTCAGAAGGCTCCTTATAGGCGAAGAGAGAAGCCGAGGGGGTGCCCGGGGGGCCCACACCACCCCCTAGCGCGGCCTGGCCTGGCCCTCGCCACCAGGTGGTGTGGCCACCTTAGGGCTCTTCTCCGTCTCGTATTCTGGCTCCTGGAGTCTTCGGGTGAAATAGGATTTTTGGCATATTTTCCAGGATTTTTCCTGATAGTTGATTTTCTGCACAAAAAGTAGACACCAAGGCAATTCTGCTGAAAACTGCGTCAGTCTGTATTAGTTGCATCCAAATCACACAAGTTTAGAGGAGAAACAATAACAAAAGTGTTCGGGAAAGTAGATACGTTTTGGACGTATCAGTCGCCCGTGCACCACTCCCTCCTCCAGGCCAGCCCCAGATCGAAGACGGAGAGAGGAGGAGACAGGAACCGCCGCGCCCGGAACGTGTCTGCCATGCCGACGCCGCCCACAGTTCACGCGTTGTCCCCTGCTCAACCACACCTCGCCTCGCTCTCACCGCCACCTACACAATCACCATTGTCCCAGGAAGCTAACGGACTGGCCCATTTCCTCGACCGTGCCCCGTAGTTGCCGGCCACCGCAAAGTTCGCCGTCGATAGAGGCAGCGTGCGCGCAACGCCGCTCGCTTCTCCCGACCACAATTCACTGCACGAGCAACTCAGTGACGACCGCCAGGGAACCGCCCACCATCCTAGCCCACCGTCCACACCTCTAGCTCGCTATATCGCCGCCCCCGACGAGCTCCGCCCATGCTTCTCTGCTGCCTCGCCGGGCCTATATAATGAAGCAACCCCAGCACAATTTCGTCACACCACCTCCCTCCACTCCACCTCAGAAACCTCCTTGAGCACCACCGGAGCAAGCTGCTGCCCATAGCGCCGGAATTTCGGCGGAGACCGCCACGGAAGGAGGAGAAGGGCGCCACTGATCCAGGCCATCTCTCGAGATGCCGCCGGTATCAGGAGCCCTGCCGTCCTCGACTTGTTCATTTGCCCGCCTCACCGACCCTCGCCGGAGCTCCGGTAAGCCACCCCAGACCCCCACCGAGCCGCTAGGGTTCCACCTCGCTGGCGACCTGTCCATCGTCGACGACAAGCCCTAGCCGTAGATCTTAGTTCTAATCCTACGGTCCACATTGCCCCATACCTCTTCGCGTTTAAAGATCCACTGCCATGTGGGACCCCCTGTCAGCTGTCCTCAGCACCGCGGAGTGAGACTGGGCCAGCCCATTAGTGTTCCCGCGCAACCCAGTAGATTCAAATCAATCTTTTCAATTTAGACTTAAACTAGATTATGTCCCTTAGTTCAAAAATCAACTCAGCAAGATCTAATGAACCAAATTGAGTGATTCCAATTTTGTTGGAAAGATAATTTAAATCTCTATCCAATCCCGTTAGATTTAAATCAATTAGAGTTATAGATCTCTCCTAGCAAAAATAACAATACAGAAGTTTTTTCACACTCAAACATTTTTCTGAAATCAACCATAATAGCTTTTGAGTTGATTCCAACTCTCAAAAATCACATTTAACTATACCTATATGAATATGTAATAATATCAAGGTTGGCATGCAGTGACTTTGGACTAGTACCAAAATAATGCTATATAGGCATTTCTAGTCACTTTAAATCATTAAATATTAAACTTAAACTTATTAAAATGTGATCCAACCTTTAAATCACATTCCCATATATTAGGATATGTGGTGATGACATGTGTCCACATGATCCCATATTTTAATTGGAGAATATTAAATCTTAGTTATTTTCAATGAGTAGAAATTACTTTTCTCAAATAAAATAAATGAAACTAGTTCATTAAACCTTGTGATGTATGTGATGATACTAGATCATAATGTGTCCCTTAGTATGCTAAATAGACTAGTTAAGTATTGTTTGGTGATTGTGTATTTTGTATGTATTTATAGACAGTAGTACCGAACAAGTCTTCGAGGAGGAGGAGTTCTACTAAGAAGAGGAGGAAGAGAATTTCAACCACTTCACCAACCAAGGCAAGCTATTGTTAGCAAGCTAGAATTATACAAGATGACCTAAGCAAGATGCATTAGGCATGCTTGGTTATACATGTTGACTTATACCTACTCCAAGTTCTACTTACAAGCTTTACTTTCTTTACTTTACCCAAAGTTCTTTACTTTGTTGTAGATAGCATAAAGAGTATAAAACTTGGCCTACCTAGTTAGACTTAGATGTCATTCTATGGCATGAGATTGAGATTAGCACCCCACATTAGTGAACACTCTTAACTTAGTAGTTAGAGTTAAACCAAAAACTTGATCAATTTAGATGGGAGTACTTGGTGAAAATGACTTGTGAAAACCTTGGAATGATGAGTCATTCTATTGAGATGTTTTGACATGTGTTGAGAAACACAAATGGTTTATGATGATGAAAATTTTGAGTAATGAGCCGTAGCCCTTTTATAAAAACTGATGGTTGGGTTCGGATGCGATACCATTCCAAAATTACTATACAACCACAATACCTGAATTGGGTAAGGCTTAGCCGGAATTTTATATGCATTAGTATTAGTTCTCTCGCGGGAGAGGTTTGAGCTAGGGCTACCTCTCAATGTTGTCCACCTATGCAGTGCCCAGGATGACAGATGGCCATGGCTAGGAGGCCAAGCTCATAGGAGAGGTGCTTATACTAGGGTGTGCAAAGGAAAGGTTATGTTTGATTATCTACATACAAAGTATGATGATTCAGGGTTATCCCTGATAGATGTATCGAATTTTGTGGTGAAAGTGTACCCCCTCTGCAGAGTGTCAAACTATTCGAATAGCCGCGTCCGCAGTTATGGACAGTTGGAGTGGCCATACTGTTCCGTTGTCAGATGTTTTCAAAATGATTTATGAAATGAATCGTGACATGACTTGACCACAAGTGAGTTGTGATGATGACAACTAAGCTCCCACTTAGGTGATTTCAAACTTTAGTTTATCTTTCTTTGTTTCTGAACTCGGTTTATGTTTCAAACTTAACTTTACAAATAAACTTAGAGTTAGCATTCCTACTAGAATTACCTTACTTGTTAGTGATAGTTTGCGAGTACTTAAAGAGTACTCATGGATTTTGTCCCTGGCTATTCCCGTGGCCAGACTATGAGGAGGACTACCCAAAAGGAGGACAGCAGGACGGCTACGACAACTAGGATCATCTCCCATCGTCAGCATTGTATGTGACACTGAAGATGGAGCCCACCGCCATGCTATTTATTCCGCTACTTGTTTGTAGTAAGACTAGATCATTAGATCCTTTATTTGTGTAAGACCTTATTATGGTTTATAATGGATGATGTACTGTGATATCCAATCTGTTATGTCACGCAAAAATGGTAATCCTCGGATTGTGATATATGGCATAACAGGCATCTAGGATTAAAAACCCGGGTGTTGACATAAAGTGGTTCATTAGGTCCTTTCCTAGATGCTACGATTGCTAGAACTATTGCTAAAAATACCGAAACTCCTAATGAAGATACTACTACACCTGTCAGTTCTCCTGAGTCTAGAGAGAGCTATGATATTGAATACGGTTATATAGAAATGACTGATTAATTTATTGAAGAATGTCGAAACACTCATGGTATAAGTGCTATTAAGAGTCTTCTTGAGAGACGTACGGTTAAACCTAAATTATCTCCTAATGCTAAGTTTGCTACATCTCCCATAAACATTAAAGGTAAGGTTTATGATTTCTCTCTAGATTTATCTTACATAACCATTGTTGAGAAAGAACCTTTTCATGGGACTAAAAATGAAAGTGTTGTAGCACATATGACTGAGCTTTCTACCATGAGTGGCCTATTTTCTGATGATATTAAGATGTGCACCTACTTTGTTGCTAAAAATTTCCCTTTTTCACTGAAAGGAGAAGCTAAAGCTTGGTTTAATAATTTACCTCATGGATCTATTAATAGCCTTGATTGCTTGATTGATACTTTCTTTCAGAAATATTTCCCTCCTAGTGCTCGGCATGCCATTTTGTAGGAACTTTTTGACTTTAAACAGGGAGAAGAGGAGAAATTGCCTGAATCATGGGCAAGGTTTTGTGCTTTAATTCCGGCACAGCTTGTATGTCCAATACCTAAAAATGAGCTTCTTGATATATATTATAATGGGCTAACTAATGAATCTAGGACATACCTGGATAGTTGTGTTGATTGTGATTTTAGGAAGAGAACTCCCAAAGAAGCTGAGGAATTAATGGCTAAAATAAGCAAGAATTATGATGACTGGACATCACCTGAGTCAACTACACCTGAGTCCACTGTGCCTGAGCCAACACCAACACCAAAGAAAAGGGGAGTGATTGAACTAAATGATGAAGTGATGAAGGAAGCTAAGAAATCTCTCAAGGAGAAGGGTTTCAAATCTAAAGATGTGAAGAATCTACCTCCTATAGAAGAGTTATGTAAGCCAATCTCCCACTCATCCACTATTGAGGTACACTCTCTCCAACATTTTGATAAAGGTGATATTCCTTATTCTAAAGCTAATAATCAATGCTTAGAAGAATTTGATATCTTTGTTGTTAAGCAAGATAATTTTAATAAGATAGTGCATAATCATTTAATGGAAAACTCTAGAGCTATTAATGAGTTGAGAGATATTGTGGAAAGAACCTCCAATGATGTTAAAATGCTTGTTTAACATTTCCAAATGGTTCAAACTCAAATTGATCAGCTTATTAAAGTACAAAAAGATTTGCTAGTTAATGCTTCTAAGGAAAAACATGCTTATGAAATTAGAGCTAGAAGTGGTGCGGCCACTTAGGATCCTCTATATCCTGAGGGGCATCCTAAAAGAATTGAGCAGGATTCCCAAAAAATTGAAAATAGTGGTACTTCCTCTAAGAGAAAGAAAAAGAAACATAAAATAGTTGTAGAATCTTCTGAACCTACTAAAGATCCTAACAGTATATCTGTCTCTGATGCTGAAACTGAGAGTGGTAATGAGAAAAATGATGCTCTTGATAAAGAAGAAATTGAAGAAGAACCTGAAAAGCACACTAAGAATACTAAGTACACTAAGGAAGACTTTGTTGCTAATAAACATGGTAATGAAAGAGAGCCCTGGGTTCAAAAACCAATGTCTTTTCCTGATAAGAAACACAAGTCAAAGGAAGACGAACACTATAATAAGTTTTGTGAGTGAATGAAACCTTTATTTTTGCAAATTCCTTTGACTGATGCTATTAAATTGCCTCCTTATTCAAAGTATATGAAGGATATTGTCTCTAATAAAAGGAAGATCCCTAATGATGAAATTTCTACTTTGCTTGCTAATTATTCCTTTAATGGTAAGGTTCCAAAGAAACTTAGAGACCCAGGGATTCCAACTATTCCATGTTCTATTAAAAATAGTTATGTTAGAACTGCTTTGTCTGATTTAGGAGCGGGAGTTAGTGTTATGCCTTTTTCTCTCTACAAGAGACTTCAATTGGAGAAATTAATACCAACCGATATATCTTTGCAAATGGCTGATAAATCTACTACTATTCATGTGGGTATATGTGAGGATGTTCCTGTTCAAGTGGCTCATAATTGCTTAATATTAACTACCTTTGTTGTGCTTGGAATGCCTAAAGATGATAATATGTCTATTATTCTTGGGAGACCTTTTCTTAATACTACAGGAGCTGTCATTAATACTAGTAATCAAGGAAAGGTAACTTTTAATGTTAATGACAAGGAGCATACTGTCTATTTCCCCAAGAAGATTGATAAGACTTATGGACTAAATTCAATTGAAAATATTGAAGACATTCAAGTTGGAGAAATATAGTGTCCCATACCAAGAGAAAACTATGAAATTATTATGATTGGGACCCTTGCTATCAAGGTTGAGGTAACATAATCATTTACTGGAATACAAAGTTTTGTTTCATATAAAATTGTTTTGGTAGCAAGACCTGATCAACCTTGTTAACAAAGGGATTTTAACGAGCAAAACAATGTTTTCACCATGATTATCCTTGCTCACTTTAATTTTATCCATTTTAATTTTTGCTTTCACTTAGTTTATTTTCCTATTGCTAGTTGCTTGCATATTAGAGTGTCTTAGAACTTCTGAAGTTTTAGTTTTGTTTTGTTATTGCATCATTCCAAAATCATCTTTCTGTCAGAAAATCATTCATCAATACCTAAAAATTGCTCAAAATTAAAGTTTCTCGGAAAATTCTAGAAAATTCCTATTAAATTTTTCCGTGAAAAAAGGGGAAGAGAAGTACCTGGAGTGACCCAGGGAGGCCCACCAATCAGGCACACCACCTGGTGGCGCAGCCACATTAGGGGTGCGCCTGGCCATGGTATTGGCCAACCCTGGCCCTCCATTTATTCTCTCACCTGCCCCTTCTCTCTCTCAAGAGAAAATACCAGTTCATTGCTCAAACTCGTGTTCCTACTGTTCATGCTCGCGATTTTCGATCTCCTTGCTCAGCCCACCTTTGCTGCTGAGATTTGGAGCATTTGTTCTCCGGTATGTGACTCCTCCGCTTGTCCAAGTAGATTTGTGATTGGTAGATTATATCTTGAGTATTTTGCTACTATAGGTGACAGGTTATGTGAGCTTGCATGCTTGTTCTTTGCTTAGAGAAATTGTTTTGATGCATGTTTAGGCCTCTTACAAGTCCCTATAAGTAGTTCCCTTCATTATGGAATCACTTTGAAATCATTTTTGTGATGGCTGTCTAAAATTTCAGAAAAAGGGGAGATGGACAACCATACTTTTGGAGAAGTATTTGAGAGAGACACGCCCAGGAGAGCAAGGCCTTCGAGATCAGCTTCTCAATTTAGGCCATCGTATAATGAAGATCTTATTGCGCCACGCTTTGGCAATGAGGGAGATGAGGGAGATGCTCACCCATCTACCTTCCCTTGTTTTGCCTTTTTGCAAGCTGCAGGGATCCTTGATGATTTCTTACTTCTTGTTCAAAGGGTTGGTATAACCACTTACATGCAGGATGAGAGTGAGCAATATGCTATGCTCACCAAAACTTTTGTTGAAAGTTTCACTTTCACTAACACCCCTTATAGGTCAACTATTTTGTTCAAAATTTATAATATGCCTATTACCATGCCATTGGAAAGATTTTGCAGCATTATAGGCATTGGCATGACTGGGACAGTAAAGAAGATCCAAGGTCAACCCGCTGACTTGCTGGAGCTCTACCGGAGTATAACAAATCATGATGACCGCACAGCTCGGTGCGGGAAGATAAGAAACATTCAACTCCCAGCTCTTAGATATTTTGCTTACTATCTTGCCACTAGCATTCTTGGTAGAGAGAACACTAGTAATATTTCTAATTATCATTTAGCTTTTCTTACTGCTGCTCTTAATAATGAAACCAAGTATAATCTTGGTTCTCTCATTGCTCGCCGCTTAGCTGCTAGAGGACCCATTTATGGGGCATTATTGCCACACGCATGGTTGCTTCCTTGGAAATTTCTGTTGATCCTAATGATACTGTGTTGACACCACAAAGGCTTGATCTTGCTGCTATGAAAACACATCACTTTGTTACTGCTAACTCTAGTACGGGGAGTTTAGTTTATAGGATGTTGTTTACTTACGGAGATGAGAGGGAAATTCCCTTGCCACAGCCTACGTTATTCAGTATTTGCAGGATGCCATGGTCGCGCTCCAAGGAGGAGGTGGACGAGCAGCTCCGCTTGCTTGGTTTCGACGAGCAGCACTAGGGGGATGCGCCCTCTTACGACTACTCTGCGCACTACGCTGGGGTGCCCTCGAGTTCGTATTTGGACGAAAGCACTTCTTCGTCATACTATGGAGGCACTCCGTCCTGGCCAGCTTGGGATCGATCCCCACTTAGGCCAAAAGCCTAAGCTTGGGGGAGGTATACCAACATCACACTCATCTACATATCATGTTCTATCGGTACTTTGCATATCCATGTTTCGTTTTATTTTTAGATTTTGTTCTTGCTTTGTTTCTGCTTTCCAAAACACAAAAAGACCAAAAATATTTTTGTTATTTCTCTTTATTTGCTTCTTTATCTTTTATTCTTGGTTTGCTTCATCCTTTTTAGCTTTGATTTGATCATTCGAAAAATCCAAAAAATGTTTTGCCCTGTTTGCTCTTTCCTTCGGTTCTTGTCTTTAAAAATCGAAAACCCAAAAATATGTGTTGTTCTTCTCTGGTTTTGTAAAGTTTGTTGCAGGGTTCAGCGGTCCTCTGTGACTCCTTGGAGTTTGGTTTTATCTTATTACTCAAGTCACACAAGTGAAAGGCAATGATGATTTATGACAACTCGAGGTGTGGTAAGAGGCTGGTATGAACTCTATTTGTTTTCATTTTTGTACATATACTCATCATTGTGGGCATGCTTAGTTTATTCATGTAAGGCGTATGTTATTTAATGGATGCTTAGTAGTTATTACTCTCTTATGATCAGTTCCAATCCACTAATAGTTTGTAACATATCATATAAATGTTTGCTTGCATTGTTCTATTCATAACTTGGTATGACATTGTGGCATCCTCCTCTGAATGTTTTATTTGAATCGACTTGGCACATGCTCACGCATACATATGACTAAACAAAAGGTCAGTTAAGCCTCGATGATTTATTTTGCCTCAGAGTTCTTGTGTCACTTTTATGTCACTATTAATTTTGTTTTGTCGCAAGCATGATTATGATAGTTACTGCTCTCTTGATTGTCGCTCCCTTTCTATTGCTAGCCTTCACTTGCGCTGAGTATACGCTTTACTTGTGCATCCAACTCCCCAAAACCAAAATTGTCAAAAGAGTCCACCACATCTACCTATTAGAATCATTGCTATTCCTTGATAATTTATTACACTTTATTTTCTTCCAATAAAAATGTTTGCTTGTTATGTGAAAATTAGTTAGTAAAGCTCTCACGAACTTGATGGCACACTTTATTTTCTTGCACTTAATAAACCTGAACCATTGTGCCCATCTATGTTGCTTATATGCTTGCACTTTATAAGTTGTGAATTAGCAGAACCATGTTACCATGGGGAACGCTTTCAACATTGCACATTATTTAGTTGATATCATGTTCTTTTGTCTATGGATCCCGGCGGTGTGAAATAAAAGGGGAGCTTGTAAGATCATGGAGTTTGTGTATGTGTTAGAGAAACGCCTGGGCAGCTAGCCTAACCCATGCCTAATCATGGTGGAAACTTGCAACATAACCATAGTGAGCATTCTATGAATCATCCTCAATAAAAACCTATACAAATAGCAAATAACAAGATCGCTGAGATGCTAATTGTCTGGTGCCTTGTCATTTTGATATGGGATAGCTCCTGTATCATGGGGCAAGGGGTACCCCGTTGGCGGTTCTCTATGATACACATGTACTTACAATGACAAGAACTTACTTGTGACTGAAGTTGAGTAGCATGAGGTTTGGTACTCGTAAGCAAGGGGCATGAGATTTTCAACTTATAACTTGTCAAGCATATCTTCATATTTGAGTCACTCTAACCTTAATCACCTTAAGATTCTTATGGTAGGGGCAATGAGAGCTCAAAGCTAATGAGTACCATACTTTCAACATTTGGAAGCCTTTCAAACTTTTCAAATCTTTTCTCTCACTTTTATGTTGAGTCACCATTTATTCTTTGAGAACCTTCCCAAGAGCATAGCTGTCATTCTTAGTGTAATGTGCTTATTCCGAAACATGGTTAGTTGTGACATAACTTTGACGCTTGTATCCTTGATATTTTTACTTCTAGTCTTCACTTAAACTTCAGAGGTGCCTTGGAAAGGCAAGCGAGATACCACTTTATCATATCTTCTTATGAGCATTACAATCTTGCATATGCTTATGTGTTATGTTGCTTATTATTATCGGTTAGGAATCTCTTCATAGCTTGCATGACTACTAGGTAAACTTATTTGCATACTCTTTATTATGAATTGCCTAAGTATTTGATCATATGCTGAGAATATATACATCTAATGAAGCAAATGTGTTCGTGAAAGTTTCTTTTATCGCACTTAGTTTTCAACTGAATTGCTTGAGGACAAGCAATAAGCTAAGCTTGGGGGAGTTGATACGTCGAAAACATATCTACTTTCCCGAACACTTTTGCTATTGTTTCTTCTCTAATCTGTGTGATTTGGATATTTAACTAATGCGGACTAACGCTGTTTTCAGCAGAATTGCTTTGGTGTCTAGTTTTTGTGTAGGAAATCAATATTCAGGAAAAATCCCGGAAAATATCGCAAAACTCCTATTTTACCAGAAGACTCACGAAGCCAGAAGACGACACGGAGTGGGGCCACGAGAGGCCCAAACCATCTGGTTGCGTGCTAGGCCAGGCCACACCAGGAGGTGTTGTGGCTGCCTCGGACTCTGCCTCGACCTCTCCTTTCGCCTATATAAGCCCTCTGACCTAAAAACAGAGGGGGGTTCGACGTTTTTCAAGATAGAGTTCCGTTGCGCCGCCACCACCAGAAACCGCGATTCGGAACCAGAAACTCCGTTCTGGCACCCTACTGGGACGAGGAATTGTAGGAGATCATCGCCACCATCATCACCATCGCTTCTCCATCAACCATCCATGATTCCCCCATCCATGAGTGAGTAATCCCCCGCAGTAGGCTATGGGGATGATAGGGATTGGATGAGATCATTCATGTAATTGCATAAGATTGTTAGGCATGGTGCCTAGTATCTATTGTTAGTGCTTTTTGACATTGTTGCAACTTGTTATGCCGAATGCTTGTCACTAGGGCCCGAGTGCCATGATTTCAGATATGAACATGTTATTGATTCATGATGATATTATTGTTTATGATCTTACATGGAAGTTGTATACACATATTGTTGTCCGGAACCCGAGGCCCCGAAGTGACAAGAATCGGGATAACCGGAGGGGATGGCTATGATGTGAGGATCATGTGTGTTCACGGAGTGTTAATGCTTTGCTCCGGTGCTCTATTAAAAGGAGCACCTTAATTGCTAGTAGATTCCCTTGAGGCCCCGCTACAACGGGCTGGCAGGACAAAAGATGTTGTGCAAGTTCTCATTGCGAGCACGTATGACTATATATGGAACACGTGCCTATGATTATTTAGTACTTGGATACTTTATATTATTTATCTGCAAATGCCCTATGTATTGATTATTATATGAATCTTGTCCATGCAACGCTCGTCCATCCATCCCTATGCCTACCGCGCTTTAGTCCTACTGTTTACTGCAGTTGTTACTATTGTCTTTACTTTTACTACTGCTATCTCTTTGCTATTGCTATTACAAAACTGTTACTACTGATAAACTACTATGAGCAAGACTATTTCCAGGTGCAGCTGAATTGACAACTCAGTTGTTAAGGCTTATAAATATTCTTTGGCTCCCCTTGTGTCGAATCAATAAATTGGGTTTTACTTCCCTCAAAGACTGTTGCGATCCCCTATACTTGTGGGTCATCAAGACTATTTTTTGGCACTGTTGCCGGGGAGCATTGCTATATTTACTAAGTTCACTTGGAATCATTATTGTTCGCTGCTATCCATTCATCATGGGTAAAACTCATGATGGAAAAGTTCCTATATTACCATCTACTACAAGAAGAGGTATAATTCTGAACACCTCTATTGCTCTTCATTCACCATCTGTGATAAGTAAGCTCCTTACACCACCACCACATACACATGCTACACATACTGCTACTTCTGCTAAATCTGAAATTGCTTTTGATACTTATGATGCTACTTCTATTGTGCTTTATAAGAGTGGTTCATTAGGTCCTTTCCTAGGGTGAAGGGGATATGGATAACCACTTTTGGCTCAAAATGGTGGTTGACCATATCCCACAAAAATAGCTGGATGAGCTCAACCACTTTTGGATAGCTCCTCCGAAGCATTTTTTTTGTCCGTTCACCGTTCCTCTCGAGAGAAAATAACCATATTTTATCGCCTATGGGGCTCTACAGGGAGCGGCAACGCGGGCGACCATAGCGTAGGCCGCCGAACAGAGCGGGTGTTCGAATGCGCACGCGGGCGTAGGCCGCCGGGCAGAGGGGGCAGGCAGAGGGGGCAAAGGCAAGCAGGTCAACATGAGGTCGATAGGGGCAAAAGGGTGGCGAGCTGCCGGTGGTCATGGCCGCTGCTAGGGAAGTGGTCAGATGAAGAAGACAAGAAGAAAGAGGGAAACTGAAAAAAAAACAGTTTTGCCCGTAGATTTTGACTGGCTATCCCTAACCACTTTTTATTCCACTTTAGCCAAACATAAAAATGGCTACCCCTAACCAGCTGGTTGGGGATATCCTCATCCCCTAAATGATATCCTCTAATCCAAATAGCCCCTACAATAAAGTAGATGTGCAATTCTTGGCGTTGGTAAACAGCTTTGCCAATGGGAGTTCCCAAATACTAGGAAAAGTAAAAACTCCAATTTTCTAAGAGATGGAAATATTATTCTCTGTAAAGCAAAGTACTCCACTTCCATACAAGTACTACTCGAAAAGGGAGGCAGCTCATTCCAAAAAAAAGGAGGCAGCACGAGAGCAGCGGGCGGAGGAGCCAGAAGGCGGTGCGATGTCAAAGCAAAGCTATGATGGGCTGCTGACACGAGGTACACTCAACTAGTAGTAAATATATGGACCTACTAGTAGTAATATGCACACAAAAAAAAGTTGTGTTTTCTCTCTCCTTCGCTGGCTCTCACCATCCATCCTCCATCGATCTCTTCTCTACAGCCACGGGTGCACAGTCTGGCTTGTCTCTTCCTCGTCCACACCGATCTACTTCCAGCAACCCTCCCCCCCCCCCCCCGAAATTCAAGCCATCTACTGGATTAATAATCATCTTGTTTTTTATGAACAAGTTTTAGGCCGAGCAACCTCACAACGTCGTGGACATATCCACATCATAGTTTATGGTAAATTTCCCATATTTGGTAGTACTACAAGAAAGTAGATGTGCATATCTTGCAATTGGTAAACAATATACGAACAACTTTAAATATTGACCGTTGGATCAAAACTCGCAAATCCCAATATTTCCAGCCATTGGATATTCTTTTCCATTATTCTAGCATCTAGAAGATTCTATTGCTAGTCTTCATCACAATGAATGCTATGCACAAAACTCAAAACACACTTCTCCATCATTCTAGAATCTTATGCCTCGTTTCTATAGAGCATGTTACCAAAAATTTAAAGTTTTAGATAGCTAATAATCGCTAACTTCTACATGACATACAAAGTACAAGCACCAAATATATACACCCATACTTTATAGAAGTTGATCAAATTTATATTTTTTTGCTTTACCTATTATGATCTTATCTTACCACTATATAGTGTACGAATAACTTTGAATAGTGACCGTTGGATCAACACTCGTGAATCCCAACATTTCTAGCCGTTGGATCTTATTTTCCATTCTAGCATCTAGAAGATTCTATTTGTTTGAATGGTCTAGAAGATTCTATTGATAGTCTTCATCAAAATTAATGCTATGCACAAAACTCAAAACACACTTCTCCATCATTTTAGAATCTTCTCCCTCATTTCTCTAGACTATGTTACCAAAAAAATTCATGTTTTAGATCTCCACTACTATAATGGAGTTTTGAATTGGATCCATAGCACCAATCCTGACTGTTGGGCTGTTAGATCCAATAGTTCAAAGCAGCTGGATTCGTGTTGAATAGTACCTAGAGCAAACTCCACCATGTTCTAGAACCATCATGTCACCACCCCCAAAATTTCATAGCATAGTAGGCTGTATTCTAAATATGTGTATATAATTATTATTAATAGACTTAATTTGTGAATTTTTTCTCTAATGTATGAAATGTGATTTGACAAAAATTGAGTTGTTATTAACCAATAGTCTTGTTAAAGAAAAAATGCATATACATTAAGTCTATTAATAATAACTATATCTACACATATTGAGAATACAGCCTAATAATGTGCTATGAAATTTTGGGGGTGGTGACATGATGGTTCTAGAACATGGTGGAGTTTGCTCTAGGTACGTACTATTCAACACGAATCTAGCTTCTCTGAACCATTGGATCTAAGAGCCCAACGGTCAGGATTGGTGTTATGGATCCAATTCAAAACTGCTCCATTAGAGTAGTCGAGAGAATACATCCTACTATGCTATGAAATTTTGGGGTGGTGACATGATGGTTCTACAACATGCATGGTGGAGTTTGCTCTAGGTGCTATTCAACATGAATCCAGCTTCTATGAACCACTGGATCTAACAGCATAATGGTCGGGATTGGTGTTATGGATCCAGTTCAAAACTGCTCCATTATAGTAGTAGAGATATAACCACTATACAGTGTATGAATAACTTTGAATGCTGACCGTTGGATCAAGACTCATGAATCCTAATATTTCCAACCGTTGGATCTTCTTTTCCATTCTAGCATCTAGAAGATTTTATACATAGTCTTCAACATAATGAATGATATGCATAAACCTCAAAACACACTTCTCCATCATACTAGAATCTTCTCCCTAGTACGGAGTAGCTAATAATCGTTGACTTCTACATGATCTTATCTTATCTTATCTTACCACTATATAGTGTACGAATAACTTTGAATGTTGACCGTTGGATCAAGACTCGCGAATCCCAACGTTTCTAGCAGTTGGATCTTCTTTTCCATTCTAGCTTCTAGAAGAATCTATTGATAGTCTTCGACATAATGAATGCTATGCACAAACCTCAAAACACACTTCTCCATCATACTAGAAGCTTCTCCCTTGTTTCTCTAGACCATGTTATCAAAAATTTCATGTGTTAGTTAGCTAATAATCTTTGACTTCTATATGATGATACAGAGTACAAGGACCAAATATACACCCATACTTTATGGATGTTGATCAAAAAAATTGTGCTTTACCAATTACTAGTAAGTTGCACGTGCCTTGCACGTGAGACTCAGATAGTAGACGTATGACATATCATCACTATATAAAATTATAATTGGTAAAGCACAATAAATTATAATTTGATCAATATCTATAAAGTATGGGTGTATCCTTGTACTTTGTATGCCATGTAGAAGTCAAAGATTATTAGCTACCTAACACATGAAATTTTTGATAACATGGTCTAGAGAAAAAAGGAGAAGATTCTAGTATGATGGAGAAGTGTGTTTTGAGGTTTGTGCATAGCATTCATTATGCCGAAGATTACAAATAGAATCTTCTAGATGCTAGAATGGAAAATAAGATCCAATGGCTAGAAATGCTGGGATTCGTGAATCTTGATCCAACGGTCAACATTCAAAGTTATATGTACACTATATAGTGGTAAGATAATTGTATATAGTGATGATGATATGTCATACGTCTACTATCCAAGTCCCACGTTCAACTTACTAGTAGCTAATAATCGTTGACTTCTACATGATCTTACGACTATATAGTGTACAAACAACTTTGAATATTGACCGTTGGATCAAGACTCGCGACCCAACATTTCCAGCCGTTGGATCTTCTTTTCCATTCTAGCATCTTGAAGATTCTATTCATAGTCTTCATTACAACCCACTATATAGTGTATGAATAACTTTGAATGTTGACTGTTGGATCAAGACTCGCGAATCCCAACTTTTCGAGCCGTTGGATCTTCTTTTCATCCTATCATCTAGAAGATTCTATTAATAGTCTTCGGCATAATGAATGCTATGCATAACCTCAAAACACACTTCTCCATCATACTAGAATCTTCCCCCTTGTTTCTCTAGACCATGTTATCAAAAATTTCATGTGTTAGGTAGATAATAATCTTTGACTTCTACATGATGATACAAAGTACAAGGACCAAATATATACACCCATACTTTATACATGTTGATCAAAAAAAAAATTGTGCTTTACCAATTATAATTGTATATAGATATGTCATACATCTACTATCTGAGTCACACGTGCAAGGCACGTGCAACTTACTAGTAGCTAATAATCGTTGACTTCTACATGATCTTACCACTATATAGTGTACGAACAACTTTGAATATTGACTGTTGGATCAAGACTCGTGAATCCCAACATTTCCAGCCGTTGGATCTTCTTTTCCATTCTAGCATCTTGAAGATTCTATTGATAATCTTCATTACAATGAATGCTATGCACAAAACTCACTTCTCCATCATTCTAGAATCTTCTCCCTCATTTCTCTAGACCATGTTACCAAAATTTTAAAGTTTTAGATAGCTAATAATTGTTGACGTACTTCTACATGATATACAAAATACAAGAACCAAATATATATATACACCCATATTTTATAGATGTTGATCAAATTTATATTTTTCTGCTTTACCTGTTATAATCTCAGCACTATATAGTGAACAAATAACTTTGAATATTGACCGTTGAATCAAGACTCGCGAATCCCAACATTTCTAGCTGTTGGATCTTCTTTTCCATTCTAGCATCTAGAAGATTCTATTTTTAACGGTCTAGAAGATTCTATTGATAGTCTTCATCACAATGAATGCTATGCACAAAACTCAAAACACACTTTCCTCATCATTCTAGAATCTTCTCCCTCGTGTCTATGGACCATGTTACCAAAAAAATCATGTTTTAGATAGCTAATAATCGTTAACTTCTACATGATCTTACCACTATATAGTGTATGAACAACTTTGAATATTGACCGTTGGATCAAGACTCGTGAGTCCCATCATTTCGAGCCGTTGGATCTTCTTTCCATTCAAGCATCTAGAAGATTCTATTGATAGTCTACATCACAATGAATGCTATGCACAAAACTCAAATAACACTTATCATTCTAGAATATTCTCCCTCGTTTCTCTAGACCATGTTACCAAAATTTTAAAGTTTTAGATAGCAAATAATCATTGACCTCTACATGATATCCAAGAGCTAGAAATGCTGGGATTCACGAATCTTGATCCAACGATCAACATTCAAAGTCATTCGTACACTATATAGTGGTAAGATAAGATAAGATAAGATCATGTAGAAGTCAACAATTATTAGCTACGAGGGAGAAGATTCTAGTATGATGGAGAAGTGTGTTTTGAGGTTTGTGCATAACATTCATTATGCTGAAGACTATCAATAGAATCTTCTAGATGCTAGAATGGAAAAGAAGATCCAATAGCTGGAAATGTTGGGATTCATGAGTCTTGATCCAACGGTCAATATTCAAAGTTATTTGTACACTATATAGTGGTAAGATATATCTATCTCTACTACTATAATGGAGCAGTTTTGAATTGGATCCATAGCACCAATCCTAACCGTTGGGCTGGTTGATCCAATAATGGTTCAGAGAAGCTAGATTCGTGTTGAATAGTACCTAGAGAAAACTCCACCATGCATGTTCTAGAACCATCATGCCACCACCCCCAAAATTTCATAGCACAGTAGGCTGTATTCTCTCTACTACTGTAGTGGAGCAGTTTTGAATTGGATCCATAGCACCAATCTTGATAGTTGGGCTATTAGATCCAATGGTTCAGAGCAACCGGTTTCGTGTTGAATATATAGTACGGACCTAGAGCAAACTCCATCATGTTCTAGAACCATCATGTAACCACCCCCAAAATGCATAAATTAAGTCTATTAATAATAACAATCTACACATATTGAGAATACAACCTACTATGCTATGAAATTTTGGGGGTTGTGAAATGATGGTTCTAGAACATGGTGGAGTTTGCTCTAGGTACTATTTAACATGAATCTAGCTACTTTGAACCATTGTATCTAACAGCCCAACGGTTGGGATTGGTGCTATGGATCTAATTCAAAACTGCTCAATTATAATAGTAGAGATAATTTTATATAGTGATGATATGTCAGGCGTCTATTATCTGCGTCTCACGTGCATGGCATGTGCAATTTACTAATAGTGGTAAGATATGAATAACTTTGAATGATGACCGTTGGATCAATACTCGTGAATCCCAATATTTCTAACTGTTGGATCTTCTTTTCCATTCGAGCATTTAGAAGATTCTATAGATAGTCTTCAGCAGAATGAATGCTATGCACAGATATCAAAACACACTTCTCCATCATACTCCTAGAATCCTCTCCCTCGTTTCTCTAGACCATGTCACCAAAAATTTCAAGTGTTAGGTAGCTAATAATATTTGACTTCTATATGATGATACAAAGTACAAGAACCAAATATACACCCATACTTTATATATGTTGATCAAATTTATAATTTTTTGTGCTTTACCTTTTATAATTTTATATAATGATGATATGTCATGTGTCTATTATCTGAGTCTCACGTGCATGGCACGTGCAATTTACTAGTAGCCTACAATGTATGAACATTCTTGGGTTTTAGTCTGAAGGACCAATAAGGTCATGGCCATACATATTGATACCCTAGCTACACTTTATGATACGGTTCTCACATCGGGTAGATGGGTACGTCTTGGCGTAGTAAACAATGTTGACCGTGGGAGTTTCAGACAATTATGAAAGAACATTTTTCACTTTTCCAACTGATTACGAGGATGTTTCGTACTAGTAAAGAAAATCAGAAGACTTTGGCTCGGAATGCGACAAGCGCGCCATGTTTCTAGACATTGCGGAGCATGCATGTTTTCCTTGTGATTCCTAGGTTCTATGAATTTTTATGATTCATAGCTAAATTAAACCACTTAAATTATAGTGTTGTCTGCCTAAATTAGTTCAAATGAGTTGGCATATGCATATGTGCACCGTTTAGCTAAGAAACCCAAGTTCACTCAGCCGTTTCGCTCACTACAGTATATGGGCACCATTCATACAAATAACTTTGAATGCTGACCGTTGGATCAATTATTTGATGTATTTACACGAATTTGAAATATATTTTTTATGAGGGCCACGGCTAGCAGCCAGCACCACCCCAATTTTCTTTTTCATCTATCAGCCACCGTACTAGACTCTGACTTTTCTTCACAAGCTGCAGATGCCACCGTCCCATCGCATTCGATGCGTGCTGCTTTTCAAGCTTTCCTTTTAATACTACTCAGGAGGTGATCCAAGCGCGATTTAGCACTAAATTTTCGTGTGATATTGGCGGGATCTTCTAGTTCAAAATTTTAGAGGATTATTGGCGGGACCCTCCCTTCTAACTTTCCCAAAATTTAACCCTTCCTTCACTTCTCAGTTCTCGGCAAACGTTAGCTACCTCCATACTGACGGGGCCTCTCGCTTGCTCGCCCGCCGACTCCACAATCCATACTCACATCATCATATATCTCATCCCTCCTTAGCCGACTTCCAGGTCGCCAGAGTCTACTCAGCAATGTCGTCATCCATGCTACCATCCTTGCTTCGTCGCATCTTCTTCCCCCACTCAGAGTGTCAGCTTCCCACCACCCCAACCAAGAGATGCGTACGTCACGCGAACCCCTCACCAGGGCGATGGTTAGAACTCCGTACAACCGAGACGAAGGCTGCTGCACACTTACTATGCCCGCTTTCCTTGCACTTTACTACTACTTCCGAATGTAGTTCATCGCTTCCTTGTTGTGCCTTCTCGTTACCAATTATTTCTAATGCATGCTAGTTGCAATACTGCAGGATTGGCTCGAAGAGAAAAGAAGGTAACTGCTAGCCGTCAAGCCAAATTGGTTATCTCGCACTAGTACGAAGCCTCGCCAGTCCAATGATAACCCCCAACAATCCTCCCCAGACAATGGTTTGCCTCCATTTTGCATATACACGCGCTGTCATTATGCATTTTATTTTTGAGAGTAGTTCAGCCTTTGCTTGCCCTGTCTTGTCATACTAGTATTTTTTTTTGTAAGGCATGGAAGATGATGTACTGCCGAAACATGCCATGTCTTGCCAAGGAATCCTGAAGAGTTTTGGACATGCGGATCTATCCCCACTCGGCACAACACAACTAGTACAGAAACATGGTCTGGTCGAGTACCCTAACCATGGCTATTTGTTCCATCTTGCGTGTTATTTACTGATTGATTTGTTGCATTGCAATTTGCAAAAGCAAGTGCATGATCATGTCCCTGCCAAGCAGGTTCGCAGCACAGATATTCAGCGTGCCAATGATACAGCCATTTCTACGAACCAAACCGAAGTATGGTGCATGGCCGAAGCTAAGATTAGGCTTCTCCAAAAGGATTTGGACACATCCACTCGGTGGATTAGAGAATTGAACAGAGGATGGATTTCTACTATTGAAGATGGCCTTGATGCTGCCGCTGATCTTCAGAAGTTAGTCGCTGAAAATTGTGTTCCCAATTCGGCTGATGCAGATGTCAATGAGATCAACGTGATGGTTTTGGAATAGGTGAAAGCATGAGCAGAGATTCTCCGTGCATCTTTGCAGGCAGATGATTTTCGAAGGGTGATGAAAGAGCCGCCATGCGAATAGATTGTTATTTAGAATAATGAGGATGACTTTCGTTGTGTTGTTAGCCAGATATTTTCTTTGGCACGCTATATGAAACTGTACTATACCTAATTGCTGCATCTGGATACTGCTTCCCAGTCTCATTCTAGCCATTCGGAAAATGGAAAAGCCTTATTTTGCACTTTCGTTTAGATCTGTAGAAACACGTTTTGCCGAAAATTAACAAATTACCATGAAAGGTAGTTCGTGCCAATTACCGTGAATAAATTCGTGCACTATATACTTGTGTGGCCCTAAAGTCAAACTTTTAGACTGCAGTAGTACATCGAGTACAAAAAAATCAACTGAGTGACAAACCACAAGCCGAAATCACCTCTTCTACCAAGCAGTGCGCCAGAAACACCTGCCGCTATAGGCTCCTGCGTCCAAAATTCAAATGGTACTAAATTATCATCTCGCCCTTTGGTCCAGAAACAACGCGCCAAAGGCCATTCCTCAAAATGGTTTATCTTGTAAATTCCCACGCGCCACACAATTCAAAGTTTCAAACATACTAGTACCACTCGCACCCTTCGGGCCAAATCCCTCGAGATCACCTTGCACGACCACAGTCGTGCTCCTTCCGTCCCATCTCCCCTTCACAGCCTCTCCACCGGCATGCCACCGTAGCAACCGCGAAGATGTTTTACCAGCTCCCAACGTCGGCCCGCACCAGATCAGCTCCTTTGTACGCGAGGTCCACGGTGCCGGAGCCGGCTCAGCACCGTTGTCACAGCTTCGTTGGATCCACTTCCCTGACTCCACGGCACCGGATCTGCTTCCTCGACCTTGTCCACGGCGCCAGAGAGATGGGGAGGCAAACCCTCTCAAGGGCGAACGGTGAGGTCGTAGCTCACCATAAGTCCGGCAAAGGCACGGGAAGGAAATCGCGTAATCGCAGTCACAAAGGTTGCCACCATACACGTCATATGCTCTTTACGCATTTGATGTCTAAAAGTAGTTCATCGCTTGTTTCACTACATTCTTGCACTAAGTTTTTTATCTTGTACTCCGACATTTCTTGTCGAGGCATCGTATAAGCATATGTCTGTCATTGTTCCTTCAGAGCTTTCAACTGCTTGCTAGCACTGTACTAACTTGCTCTTCTACACACACCTCGCTCTTAAATCTCATAAGATATACTTTTTGCTGATGCATGTAAGGTGATTTGTGGCCGACTTATGAGGAAGAACGGAAGATTAGGGAAGATAGATTATTAAAGAATTCCAAATATGCAAGGTCGTTCGGCCCGCAGAGAGTTAGATCTTTCGTAGCTACCACCACCAATCATGAAGTCCAGGATTTTGATGCAGAATTTTATCCTCAAGATCAACAAAACCCCGAGGGAGACCTGACTCGGGAAGATGGACCGGTCAAGAACCCCCTCCCTAATCCGCCTGCTTGTGCACTGCCCAAGGTGCTTGCTCTGTCTTGTCATTGCGACATTTGTTTCATCTTCCATGTTTCGTAACTCAATTCCCACCAAATGTTGTGCAATGCCATCTGCTTAGTTCATGCATCATATATGTTCAGCATACCTTGCCATACTATTCTTCTGTTCTATCCGCGTCTCATTTTACATAGGACTTTGATAGATTAATGTATTGCTTATGTGTGTCAGGAATCAGTTGGTTCACCTAAGACCCTTCTAGGTACCAGCAGGGAGAAAAACTATGATCGACAAGTGTCTGATTCAGCATTAGTCTCTGTTGATGAACAATATTTTGAGGGAGACCTGACTCAGGAAGTTGGACCCGTCGAGGACCTCCCTGCTAGTCCGCCAGCTTGTCCACCCCCCAAGGTGCTTGGACCCGTCGAGGACTTCCCGAGAAAATTGTTCTCTCATAACAAGATTGAGTAAAGCAGGTTTTATTTCAAAGAAAGTAGCTTTAGGAACAGGTGGAGCAATAGATGTGCTCATGAAATCATTGTTGTTGGTGCTAGTGAAGTCACACAACTTAGTATTTTCTAGAGTAGTCATTTTTTTTGTGTTTTTAATAAAGAAAGCAAACTAGTAAAACTTTTTTTTTTGTTTTTGATAAAGAAACAAGCAAACAAAGCAGAAATCAACTAGGCAAAAAAAAACAAAGTAAAGAGATTGTTTATGAGGGACTCCCCTTGTGAAGATGTCCTTGACTCCCCGGAAACAGCACCAGAAAAATAGCTTGATGGCCCAAAATATATCGAGCTCGCTGGGGAACCCCAAGAGGAAGGTATGATGAGCACAGCAACAAGTTTTCCCTCGGTTATGAAACCAAGGTTATCAATCCAGTAGGAGCAAGGAAACACCTCCAAGGTGTTGCTAGCTGGACTTTGGCAGCGCGCACTACCGGTGCTAGCAGCAACGTGGAAACCTGCACAACACAACCACAGAACTTTGCCCCCAACTTATAGTGAGGTTGTCAATCTCACTGGTTTTGCTGAAAACAAAGGATTAACCATATTGTGTGGAAGAAGTAATAGCTTGCAGAAAGTAAACACAAAACAGTAAACAGTTGATTGTAAATTAATGATAAAAGAAAGGACCGGGGTCCATAGTTCACTAGTGGTGGCTCTCCTTAAGATAGATGACATGTTGGGTGAACAAATTACAGCGGGGCAATTGACAAACACCGAGAAAGCAATATGCATATACTAATCATCTTGACTCCTTTGAGATTTGATTGGGCATTACAACATTATACATAGACCGTAATCCAACTGCATCTATGATTAATAATCCACCTTCAGGTTATCATCCGAACCTCCTCTAGTATTAAGTTGCAAACAATAGATAATTGCATTACGCATTGCGTGTAAAGTAAACAATACGATTGTTCTATGAACAAAGGATTGTTGTTTTCTCCCTAGTAGCAATAGCACATCTAGTACCTTAGAGATCTCTGTCACTTCCCTAGATTACTAAAGGCATGAACCCACTATCGAGCATAAATACTAACTCTTGGAGTTGCTAGCATCTACTTGGCCAAGATAGCTACTAACAACGGAAAGCCTGCAAGATCACAAATAACAAAGACATGATAGAATCAATAATCAATCTGAAATAGCATCTCAATATCCATCGGATCCCCGCAAACACAACATGTAGGATTTACAAATAGATGATCTTGATCATGATCGGAGCTCACGAGATCTAAACATGATAGCACACAGGAGGAAAACCAGTCATCTAGCTACTACATGGACCCGTAGTCCAAGGATGAACTACTCACGCATCACACCAGAGGCTTGCATGGTGATGAAGAAGGCCTCCAGGGTGAATTCCCCTCTCCGGCAGGGTGCCAGGAAGAGCTTCAGATCCCTCCCAATCTAGGGATGGAGATGACGGCGGCTACAGACTCTTTTGTGGAATTTTGATCGGGTGCTTAGGGTTTCTGTATCGGAGGCATCTTATAGGCAAAAGGGGAGGCCGAGGGGGTGCCTGGGCTGACCACACCACCCCCTGGCGCGGGCCAAGCCTGGCCGCGCGGCCAGGTGGTGTGGCCGCCCTCTGGCCCCTCTCCGTCTCGTATTCTGGCTTCGTGTGTCCCTCGGTGAAAAACCGACTTTGGCTTTTGTCCCGTCCAATTCCGAGAATATTCATTTTTGACTTTCCTGGAACCAAAAACAGCAAAAAACAGGCAGCTGTCACTATGGCTCTTGTTAATTGGTTAGTCCAAGAAAGTGTATAGAAATACTCCAAAGTGTGGACAAAACATAAGAAAGTAGATAAAACCAAGCATGGACCATCAAAAATTATGGATACGTTAGCAATGTATCAACATCCCCAAGCTTAACTCCTACTTGTCCTCTAGTAGGTAATTGATAAAAAGAAAGAATAATTTTTGAGGTGACATGCACCATCATAAACTTGATCAAAGTATTTGTAAAACATTGATAGATGGGATCATAGTACTTCAATCTTAACATGAAAGATAAAGTTCTAGCAATAAGACAAAGCAACTATTGTTGCAACATGAAAAGGCACAAACAAAAGATTCATGAATAACAAAGCTTTGCAAGACGTTTGTTTGTTTCACATAAAGAAAACATAGCATAGTGGCATTCAGCCTGTCCCTCATAGAGTAGCAAACATAAATGCATAGGACACCTTCGAAGTTCATAAGAATGACTAGATACAAATAGTTTAAAACAAGCAATATCAAAGTTATCCATCAATCAACAAGTCTTGGGACAATGCACATAGAACTAAGAATGACCACTATGCTCTCAAAGTAGGTGCATAAAGATAGAAGGTGGAGACTCAACATCTATATCTAATAATAAAGGACGGATAGTTTCTCCCGGTCCAACACTTTTTTGGACCCTTTTACCCTCCACTTACCGGTTTGAAGAAAACACGCATGTAAGCCTCCCGTTGTTCGCTAGCGAGGTAGGCCCATGCTCTCTCTACCTAGGTAGCAGCCTAACCCGCCGATGAGACATTTTCTCGGCCCATCTTCCTCCCGAACTCCCAATTTCATATAGAAGCCCCTGACGTATCTACCGAATAGTCCCACACTGCTTCCTTAAATCGAGATCGACCACCTTATATACTTCGCAGATTGCCAGGAATCAACAAGACAATCTGAAATTCAATGATGCGAAGGCAAGCACGATACAGAGAGATACATACGGGGGACGTGTTCGTGCTTTCACCGAAACCGGGCAGGATCCAGAGGAACATGAAGGCCACACTTGTGGATACAGACGGGGGACGTGTTTGTGCTTTCACCGAGACTAGGCAGGATCCAGAGGAACATGAAGGCCACACTTGTGGAGAAAATCGGACCGACCTTGGGAGATAGGGAGCACCGGCGGGAAGCGTAGCGGTCGCCGCATGTGGCAGAGATGCCCAGAGATGAGCGGGCCGACGCACATGGAGGAGCCTCTAGCGGAGAGGAGGTCACGGGATGGCGCCTGGGCGCGCGCGGCCAGCAGGCGACAGAGATGTGCCAGCCGGCGTGCAGGGAGGACGGTCTGGTGGAGAGGAGCTGCGGCCTGAGGTTGGTCGACGCCGTTGGGGAAGCAGGGGCGGAGAGGAGGTCACGAGACGGCGCTAGGCGTGCGCGGCCATGGCGGGCGGCGATCTGGGAGGAAGAGGATGGAGACGAGCAGTTGGTGGCGATGATGGGTTCCGTGCGGGTTGGGGGCATGTACGCCTGCGTGACAGTTGCGTATCGGTGGGGTCTGGATTTACGTCCCTGAGTGCGTGTGTCGTTGAGGTGTGCGTTCGGTGGTACAGCTGGGGCTGGGTAGGTAGCTTGCGACTGACTGCCTCCCACAAACATTTTTATTTTAAAAGCATTTTCATAAATAATTTTTAGATAAATAAAATATTTTGAATATACTACGTGTCTAGATACATGTGAATATAGACAAATTGAAGTCAGTTATTTCTAGACAAAGCGCTATGTTTTGTATTAAAAGTAGAAAACTAAAATTGTCATGTCATCATATTTGCGATTTACATGAATATAAAAATTAATTCGGTTGAATCTATTGTTGCCTCTAGAACGAACATGAGGTTACAACCCTGACGATTCAAAGGTCATCGGGAGAGAGTGCGAAGAGTGTCTACATAGAGTACGAGCTCATTGAGCTACTACAGTGGGTGATTTTTTGCTCCGGTCCGCTGAATTTAATAAGTATTTATCATGGAGGTGTATGAAACGTCAGAATAAAATTGCATGTTGCTGTGTACTCTTACAAATCTGCTTCAATTAATTTTCTTAATAAGATATATCACATGAACATTCGAATTTAGCATTTTTTGGTTCCATAATAGGGTTAGGTGGCCGACTGATTTTTGGGCAAGATTCAAATCGTGCCAAAGTTTGTTATCGAACCAGTTGATTTTCTCCTCCGGTGCAACGCACGGATAGTGTGCTAGTAAAAGTAAAAGAAAGGCCTTCATAGAAGGAAGTAGGGATTCAAATTTCATAAAAAGCTTCTAAAAATTATGGTACTTATTAGCTTTTGCTCTCATTGCCCCTATCATAAGCATCTTGAAGTAATTAAGGTTAAAGTGAACAAACTATGATGTATATGCTAGACAAAGTATAAGTTGGAAATCTCATGTCCCTTGAATATGAGGGCCGCTCCTCATGCTACTCAAGTTTAGTTACCGGTAAGTTTTTTTCATAGTAAGTACATGTGTATCATAGAGAACCGCCAACGAGGTACCCCTTGCTCGATGATACGGAAGAATCCCCATATCAAAATGACAAGGCAAGCAGACAACGAGCATCTCAGCAATCTTCTTATTTACCATGTGAAAATGGTGCTTTTTTCTCTCTTTCCTCTTTTCTCATATCTCCTTTTTTTCTTTTTCTCTTTTTTTCTCAATATCTGACTCTTTTTTTATAAGAAGAATGCTTCATAGACAACTCATTATGGTTACGCTGCAGGTTTCCACCATGACAGCATGAATTAGACCAGAGGCCCAGGCATTTCTCTAACACACATATATAACTCCATGGACTTACAAGCTCCCCTTTCATTTCACACCGACGACATCCATAGACAAAAGAGCATGATATCAACTAGGTACAAAGTACAAGTGCAATGTTGAAAGCGTTCCCCATGACAGCATGGTTCTGCTAATCCCCAACATATAAGTGCAAGCATATACAACATAGACGACACAATGGTTCAAGTTTATTAAGGGCAAGAAAAGTAAAGTGTGCCATCAAGTTCGTGAGAGCTTTAATCACTAGTTTTCTCATAACAAGTTTAATTCGGAAGGTAGATAAAAACATGAATATACTTGGAATAGCATATGCTAATAGGTAGGTATGGTAGACTCTTTGGAATAACTTGGTTTTAGGAGTTAGATGCATGAGTGGAACTCATACTTCGTTATGGAGGCTAGCAAAAGACTGGGAGCGACCAACCAAGAGAGCAATAATGGCCATAATCATGCAGAGCGACAAAACATCATTAATCAAAGCATAAAGTGATACTACAAGTTGAAAAATAAAGGATCATAAAGGCTATGGTGACTTGGGATAGTCATAACATGGTGTGAGCATGTGCCAAGTCAACCCAAATAAAGCATCAAAGGAGAATACCACAATATTATGCTTTAATATGCTAAAACAACGCAAGATTCTTCAAAGGCACATTAAGCAATCTCAATTGTTTATAACATGTCATGCTACAGCAAAGATCACTAAGCATAAAGCCAAAACAATATCAAGCATGGCAAGACAAAGCATAGGCCACAGTCAAAAACAAGCTCTCTTTAACACTTAAACATGAACTTTCATACTCTTTTCCAATCCAAACCAAACTATTTGAAAACCAATGTATGAAAGAGGGGGTCCAACCAATTTATTCAGCAAACTAAGAAAACCAAGCAAATGAAAAAACAAAACGAAAACGAAAAAGAAGACGCTCCAAGAACAACACAACTGTGCATGAAACAATAAAACGAAGTGTTTGGAAGAAACCTGGATTTTTTATTGATGAAGAAGGGGGTGCCTTGGGCATCCCCAAGCTTTGACACTTGTACCTCTTGAATATTTATTGGGGTGACACGGGGTGGCATCCTGATACATTGCAAATGTATCTATAATTGCTGATGTTCCATTCTTGGTTTTATCCACTTTCTTGTGTTTTGTTCCAACTTTGGAGTACTTTTCATATGATTCCTTGGACTAACCTATTAACAAGAGCCACAGTGTCAGGTGCCTGTTTTCTGCTGTTTTTGGTTCCAGGAAAGTCAGAAAATGAATATTCTCGGAATTGGACGGGACAAAAGCCAAAGTGCCTATTTTTCCGGATGTCATCAAGTGCCAGAATACGAGACGGAGAGGGGCCAGGGAGCCACCACACCACCTGGCCGCGTGGCCAGGCCTGGCTCGTGCCAGGGGGTGGTGTGGCCGCTCCCGGCACCCCCTCGACCTCTCCTTCCGCCTATATATTGCCCTCGGGACGAAAACCCTAAGTGCCCGATCAAAAATCCATGAAAGAGTCTGTAGCCACCGTCATCTCCATCCCTAGATCGGGAGGGATCTGAAGCGCTTCCCAGCACCCTGCCGGAGAGGGGAATTCACCCTGGAGGCCTTCTTCATCACCATGCAAGCCTCCGGTGTGATGCGTGAGTAGTTCATCCTTGGACTACGGATCCATGTAGTAGCTAGATGGCTGGTTCTCCTCCTTTGTGCTTTCATGTCTAGATCTTGTGAGCTCCGTTCATGATCAAGATCATCTATTTGTAATTCTGCATGTTGTGTTTGCGGGGATCCAATGGATATTGAGATGCTATTTCAGATTGATTATTGATTCTATCATGTCTTTGTTATTTGTGATCTTGCATGCTTTCCGTTGTTAGTAGCTATATTGGCCGAGTAGATGCTAGCAACTCCAAGAGTTAGTATTTATGCTCGATAGTGGGTTCATGCCTCTAGTAATATGGGGAAGTGACAGAAATCTCTAAGGTACTAGATGTGTTGTTGCTACTAGGGAGAAAACAACAATCCTTTGTTCATAGAACAATCGTATTGTTTACTTTACATGCGGTTCGTAAAGCAATAATCTGTTGCTTGCAACTTAATACTGGAGGGGGTTCGGATGATAACCTGAAGGTGGATTATTAGTCATAGATACAGTTGGATGGCGGTCTATGTATAATGTTGTAATGCCCAATCGAATCTCAAAGGAGTCAAGATGATTAGTATATGCATGTATTGCTTTCTCGGTGTTTGTCAATTGCCCCGCTGTAATTTGTTCACCCGGCATGTTATCTATCTTAAGGAGAGCCACCTCTAGTGAACTATGGATCCCGGTCATCTTTCTTTACATACAATCTATAAATTGTTTATTGTTTTGCGTTTACTTTCTGCAAACTTTTACTTCTTTCCATTCGATACGTTTAATCCTTTGTTTTCCGCAAAACACGGTGAGATTGACAACCTCATCGCAAGTTGGGGACAAAGTTCTGTGGTTTTGTTGTCCAGGTCTCCACGTTGCTACTAGCACCGGTAGTGCGCCCTGCCAAATCTCAGCTAGTAACACCTTTGGGGTGTTTCCTTGCTCCTACTGGTTCGATTAAACCTTGGTTTCATAACTGAGGGAAACTTGTTGTTGTGCTCATCATACCTTCCTCTTGGGGTTCCCAACGAGCTCTACCTCAACCACGCACCAGCACTTTTCTGGGCACCGTGCATTGAGCCATCACATCCCCAAGCTTGAGCTTTAGTCCATTCTTCATCTCATTACATCATTCCTTCCATGCATCTAAAAAATTTCTACATACAAAACTTTACACAATCTTTATTAGCAACATTAGTGCACTCAAGATAATAAGTCTTTAGGTTCAGTTTCAACACCAATAAAACTTCCATCAAAATACTAGCTACTGTAGCACTTCCCTCAAAAAGCTCAATTCCCCAAAAGAACTCAAATAGGAACCAACAAGAAGCAAATGCAAATAATGGCAGAAATCTGTCAAAACAGACCACCAGGTAAAAACCAATTTTTTCGAAGACCTTCTGTTGCTCAAATCAAAAAGTGTTGAACTAACGAAAGTTAGATAACAACCTGGGGCAGAAGCACAAAGATTCACGCCTCAAAACGACGTACAGAGATTTACACAAATTTTTACAGTGAAGCACAGAAATGTAGTTAAGGAATTCAACCATTCTTTAGCTTTTCCTCTTAAAGAGAAAGGAAACAATTTAAGCTTAATGATATCTCCATCTATATCCCTACGCTTTTGCATCTCACAAAGTTCAACAAAGTTATTTAGATGAGCAACAACATCTTCATTACCAATACCAGAAAATTGTTCTCTCATAACAAGATTGAGTAAAGCAGGTTTTATTTCAAAGAAGGTAGCTTCAGGAATAGGTGGAGCAATAGGTGTGCTCATGAAATCATTGGTGTTGGTGCTAGTGAAGTCACACAACTTAGTATTTTCTAGAGTAGTCATTTTTTTGTGTTTTTAATAAAGATAGCAAACTAGTAAAACTATTTTTTTTGTTTTTGATAAAGAAACAAGCAAACAATGCAGAAATAAACTAGGAAAAACAAAAACAACAAAGTAAAGAGATTGGTTATGAGGGACTCCCCTTGTGAAGATGTCCTTGACTCCCCGGCAACGGCGCCAGAAAAATAGCTTGATGGCCCAAAATATATCGAGCTCGTTGGGGAACCCCAAGAGGAAGGTATGATGAGCACAGCAACAAGTTTTCCCACGGTTATGAAACCAAGGTTATCAATCCAGTAGGAGCAAGGAAACACCTCCAAGGTGTTGGTAGCTGGATTTTGGCAGGGCGCACTACCGACACCAGCAGGAATGGGGAAACCTTCGCAACACAACCACATAACTTTGCCCCCAACTTACAGTGAGGTTGTCAATCTCACCGGTTTTGCTGAAAACAAAGGATGAAACGTATTGTGTGGAAGAAAGTAATAGCTTGCAGAAAATAAACAGAAAACAGTAAACAGTTGATTGTAGATTGATGATAAAAGAAAGGACCGAGGTCCATAGTTCACTAGTGGTGGCTCTCCTTAAGATAGATGACATGTTGGGTGAACAAATTACAGCGGGGCAATTGACAAACACCGAGAAAGCAATATGCATATACTAATCATCTTGACTCGTTTGAGATTTGATTGGGTATTACAACATTATACATAGACCGTAATCCAACTGCATCTATGACTAATAATCCACCTTCAGGTTATCATCCGAACCCCCTCCAGTATTAAGATGCAAGCAACAGCTAATTGCATTACGCATTGTGTGTAAAGTAAACAATACGATTGTTCTATGAACAAAGGATTGTTGTTTTCTCCCTAGTAGCAACGACACATCTAGTACCTTAGAGATCTCTGTCACTTCCCGAGATTACTAGAGGCATGAACCCACTATCGTGAAGGGAATATGCCCGAGAGGCAATAATAAAGTGGTTATTATGTTATTCCATGTTTATGATAAATGTTTATTTTGCATGCTATAACTGTATTAATTGGAAACGTTAATACATGTGTGTTTAATAAACAAAATACAAAGTTCCTAGTACTGCCTCTCATATAAACTAGCTTATTGATTAACAAGATGATCAAGGTTTCCTAATCATGGACATTGGATGTTGTTAATAACAAGGTCACAACATTGGTGGAACGATGTGATGAACATTCATCTGAAGTATAGCATTACGATCAAAGTCATTATGTTTATATTGCTATAACATCATACGAAGTAATCTTAGCCCTTAGACCATGAGATCATGTTAATTGCTAACACCGGAAGAGTATCTTGATAACATCAAACGTCACACCGTAACAGGGTGACTATAAAGGTGGGTTCAGTGCTACAAAGGTGTTATGTTGAGGCTCATGGATCAAGAGTGGGATTTGTCCATCCTGATGACGGATAGATATACTATGGGCCCTCTCGGTGATATCACATTGAAATAGCTTGCGAGCAAGTGATGTGATCACTAGAATGTTATATCATGGGAACGAGAAAAGAGTGCATGTCGGTAACAAGATCAAACTAGGTATTTGGATATTGATGATCGAATCTCGGACATGTAATATAACACGAAACAAAGGGATTTAGTTATGATGTTAAAGGTTCACACGATCACAAGAGTCATCGTTGAATATGTGGGAGTCAGTACGGATCTCCAGGTCTCGCTGATGATTATTGATCGGAGAGGGGTCTCGATCATGTCTACATTATTCACGAACCATAGGGTGACACACTTAAGGGATACCGACACCATCTGGAGCAAATATGTTTCAGATAAAGATTTAAGAAAGCGCTAAAATTATTTCAATAGACACTGAAACTGTTTCGAGTGAAATTTATGAAATTGGTTCTGCATGTAATATTGAAATGTTGCAGGGGATTTTATGTGAATGTTTTTGAATTAAAGTAATTAACAAAATTCTGAATAAAATTAATAAAAGAGTTTTATTAAATGAGAGAGCATTAAATTTGGAGAAATTTAATGCATTTAAAGTGGAGACTTTAAAAGAGAATGTGAAGGGGCATTTTAATGTGGAGGGGGTTACCACCACATGAATGGGGGAGGTGAAGGGACACCCTCCATGGGCGCCGGCCATGGGAGGGGTACCCTCCCCTCCTCCTATAAAAGGCCCCCCTCTCACTCCTTCTTCCTCACACCTCCTCGTGAAGGATCTCTCTCCCCCTCTAGTATTATTCCCCCATGGTCTCGGATTAGCGAGATACATGTTCCTGGTGGGTTTATCCGGAAAGGAGTTGCTTCTTCCGTTGCTTTTCTAGAGTGAGGGATGGCGGTTGTCGGGGTACCGGACGTGTGTGCGATCATGGATGCACCGCTGCTTTGTGGTGCTGGACTTGGTGGTGCTGGACTTGCTGGAGCTGGATCTGATGGACGTGCTGGAGCCGGACCTGCTGGACTTCATCACGATCTTGAGATTGGCAAGTATATGACTACATCATCCACGAGTTCCAACTCGTTAACAAATCTTTGTTGTCTTCAAGGGTAAGTTCTCTATGGATGTATATCCACCCATTGCTTGTATCTAGTAGATAGATCTTGGAGTATAGTTCCCACCGTAGGAAATTTTTTGTTTTCTATGATGCAAACCCAATAGTGGTATTAGAGCCTGATCTATGCGTAGGCGCTTTGCACGGGTAGTACACATATGTTTATATGTGGGCGATGATGATCATGTTATTGCTTCTTTCATGTATTTTGGATATTGGTGGCATAGTGGGATGAAGCGGCCCGGACCAACCTTACATGTCATCGCACATGAGACCGGTTCCACAACTGACATGCAACTAGTTTTGCATAAGTGGTTGGCGGGTGTATGTCTCTCCTACTATAGTCAATATCTGATTTACAACGAATTGCTAATAAATTAGTTATCATCGTTGTGGTTCCATGTTCGTAGGTAAGACCGGTTCTATCTTCGAAAGCCCTAAGCCACGTAAACATTTGCAATTGATAAATTAGAGGCGTCTAGTTTAGATCGTTGTTGGGCTAGTGTCTTGATATGGTAATGTTGTAAGTTGATGTATAGTTGATACTCTTACAACACACCTAACGTGTAAGTTCCATAGACCTTGGCAATACACACAAAGGAATGATAGAGATCATACCACGATGCATATGATGGTGATCAAATGCATGGACCATATCATTCCACTTTACACATATGATGCTTGCATCTTATATTGCTAGTTTGGCGTTTTAGTAGCATTTTAAGATGATCCCTCATTTAGATATCAAGATAAAAATGTGTTCTTCCTTAAGTATGCACCATTCTATGGATCGTGTTTTGAGACATCACGTGATGATCGGGTGTACTCGACTCCGCGCTTTAATAGAACGGGTGTAAGATAGTTTTACACACGCGATACTAAGGTTCTTACTCTACGAGCCTAGCATGTACAGACATGGCCTCGGAACACGGACCGAAAGGTTAAGCATGAGTCGTGTAGTTGATATGATGCCCATATTGATGCTCGCCTTTGAAGCTACACCACCTCAAGTGATGATCGGACTTGGTGTAGTGGATTTGGTTCATGTAATCACCAAAAAGGCACGAGGGATGTCGTTTTTGAGTGGGAGTTCATTTCTAATTTGGATTAATCGAACTCAATTTGTCATAAACTAAATCGAAGTGAATTTGCGTAATTTGTTATAGTCATTGGCGTCTGTTCACTACCTTATGCTTAGTTTTAATTGAGATAATAGAACTACAGAATTCTGGATATTTACTCTATGAACTGGTATCGTATTGTTTTGAATGTCAATTTAAAGATTTTAAGTCTTATTGCAAACTTTTAGCAAACTCTATTTACTCCATGAAGTTTAATAAGTAGTATTAAATCAAGAATAAGAATTCCAATGTTAGTATCTAAAGTATCATGTTTGCCTCCATGATTATTGATATTCAAAAGTTGTTTTAATACCTAGATTATATAGGATCTGAAAATTGTTTCAGAAACCATCATGTGTGAAAGATATTGTGATATCTGAAACAACGTTTTTGGTTGCATTATGATAGAGTATAATTTAGCAAAATACATGTTCTCATATTGTATGAGAATTTGTGAAGGATGGAGATGCTAAGCATCCGGATCTCCCAAAAAGGTTTTGGGAACTAACATTATACTCGCGATTCTTCCTTACAGACTATAGTAGCTTGATCATGAAAGTTGTCATGATAAGGATGAATAGAAGATGTGAGTAAAATGTTTACTACACTAATAGACTACTAAAGAATGGATTTTTCAAAGAACACCAAACATTTGATGATGGTGATCCACTTCAAACTGCAAGTCCAAAGGTATTAGTATTTGACTATATAGACTTTGTACTATGTGTCATGTGAATGACACCACTATTGATGTTGGTAGATTCTTTTAAAGAAAAGTAATTTCTGAAAGAGAATCTATAAAATATTTGGCAGAAAATAAAAGGTTGGAGATGTCCAACTTAGGTATATATAAGATATACATGTTATGGTTGTATTCTTTGCGTGTTAAACAATGTGGTTCTTAGTTATTGGATACCGAATTGGTTGGTGTGAAGTGTCATACAGAACAACACAATTCATGAACTACAACGGCCTTAGTAACTAGCAAGAGAATAAGTGATAATGTTCATCGAAAAACAAATAAAGCGTTATTCTGTTTCTCATTGTCGTCAAACCTAGCCTTCAAGATTTGTTTTTAATAATTGTTATTTTGTTCCGGTATTACGAGAACAATGGTTGTTCAAATAATTACCATATTCCATAAAGGATGGATGAACTTTTACAAGTCTAGTTGGAGAAATCACATCCATCAACATTATTGCTAAAATGTCGCAAGACAAATGATTGAAATATCACTTATGAAGTGACATCGTTGTTTAAATTATATTGGAAAGAAAACATGAAGGAACTCCATGTTGATGGATTTTTGGAGTCTTTGATTTTGATCAATTGACGCTTGTGAGACTTTTATCGAGATAATTGAAACTCCATCCATAGACCAAAGAGGAACGGATGACTAACTTATTGGATATTATACATATTGATGTATAGTCCATTATGTGTAGCCATATGTGATGGATCTTTTTGCTTCATATGCTTTCTCCAGAAATTTAAGTGAATGTATCTATATATTTACTTAATAAGGAAGAAGTATGAAACATTTGAAAATTATTCAAAGACTTTCAAGATGAAGTGGAAAATCATTATAACAAGAAAATAAAGAGTTTATGATTCGATCATAAAGGAAGATATTTGAGTTACATGTTTAGCATAACACCTAAGATTTGGGGAATTGTTCCATGATTTGTGTTTCCCGATAAACCATAGGAGTATGGCATATTCGAGAGATGAAATCAAACCATGTTTGACATGGTAAGATTAAAGGTGTCATTTATAAAACTGCCATTATGTTTTAAGGATTCAAGCTTTAGAGACTACCGCTTTTACACTGAAATGAGCACCATCATGATCCGTTGAAATGACACCATATAAGTTATGGTTTGGGATAAAACCCGAATTGTCTTTTCTTAAATTTTGGTATACTATTCATAAGTAGAAGGTTTACAACCAAAGTCGAATAAGCACGTCTTTGTAGGTTATCCCAAAGAATTTGTTGGGAATTTCTCCATAACACCGAGGACAAAAGAGTTTGTTACTTGGAACGTCAAGTTTCTTGAGAAGGAATTTTCGCGAAAAGTTAAGTGGGAGGACAATAGAACTTTGATAAGGTTGTTGAACCTTAGCTATATGTGCTAAGTAGCACAGCGCCGGAAAGTGTCCCGGTGGTGGCCACAATGCTCATGGCTCCCGTGATTACAAAGGTTGTGATCTCGGAGATTAGAGTTCCTATTGAACCGTGTGGGTCGGTAAGAATCAAATAGTGTGATTTGATAAGCAAGTCGTTATTGTTTTGACAATGATGAACCGACTACATGTAAAGAAGCGATGATTGGCCCTGACTCCATAAAATGACTAGAAGTCATAGAATCCGTGATAGTATCCATACACGAGAAATCAAGTTTCTGAACTTGGAAGACCCTCCGGAAAGGCGTGAAGCCTATCGGTCCTGTTTGGATCTATAAAGAAATAGACATGGATGTTTAACATCTATGAAATAGTCGACATGTCGGAAAGAAGTTTGCGACAATGTTCAAGGAGTTGACTATGACAAGATTTGATCTTTCATAGCGGTATTTAGTCTTGACGGATTAATGAAGCAACCACTACATATAATTTGATCTATGGTAGTTGAACAAACAAAACAATGTTCTTCTCATAGAATGGTTACCTAAGACGTGTACAAGACACGGTCCGAAGGGTTTTGTTATTTCAAAGGGTGCTAAAAAGGGCATGCAAACTTCAATAGTTGAAGTAAGCATAGCGGAGTTGGAATCTTCACCATGATGAAATTGTTAAAAGAGTTTAAATTCATCGGAGATGATGAAGATGCTTGCATTTGCAAGAAATTAAGTGGGAGAGCTGAGACATATTTCTAACACATTATGTAGAGGACATATTGTTGATTGTAAATGATGTATATTGTATTGACACAAGTTAAGAATTTCATTAAAATAAGATTTCGATGAAAGACTAGGGCAAAACCAGAATTTGGCATCAATATATATATCTGAATAGATTGAGGCGCTAATATGGTTGTGCCAGACATACATATATGAGATATTGAAAGGGTTCAATATGGAAACAACAAGAAAGTTTCTTGCTGCATGGAAAGGATTGTATCAAGATTCAAGTGTTTCAACACTTGGTTAGTAAAATCACATGAAGATTTTGATCGATTATACCGTGATATGTATATATCCAGAATGTCTTATGCTCTAAATGTTATGAGCACATACCAGAATGATTCATAAGATGATCATTGGACAATAGTAAAGATATTCTTATGAGCTTTGGAAGAACTAAGAATATATCATGTATAAGTGACAAATAGTTAAAGGTAGTTCATTGTAAAGTGTTACATTGATACTAGTTTTGTCACAAGATACAAATTAAATTTATCTCAATTTAGACTATGGGTGCCACAATGTAATGGAAAGGATGTTCCATGATGGATTTGGATAAGTTCCAAAGTTGAAACATTGTGATGGATACTACAACAAAAGGCTAAGTATATGACTGCTATAGTAGCAGCAAAGGAGGGCATTTGTGTTAAGAAGTTTGTTATCAAACTAGGTGTGGTTCAAAGTGGGATAATACTATGAAGATATATTGTATGACAATAATATCAACATATTTTAACCCGAACGAACTAAAGGTCTCACCAAAAGAACAAATTTATACAATGCCATCTCATTTGAGAATGAGTGCTGCGTAGAGACGCAAAGACATGCAAATACACATGGACCTAAAAGTTCCAGATCCGGAGATTATGTTAACCACTAGCAAATGCATATATTCAACACCTAGGTGTTGTATATACAAGTTTACAAACTAGATTTTTGACTCTAGTGCAAGTGGGAGACTGGAGGGAATATGCCCGAGAGGCAATAATAAAGTGGTTATTATCTTATTTCATGTTTATGATAAATGTTTATTATGCATGCTATAATTGTATTAATTGGAAACGTTAATACATGTGTGTTTAATAAACAAAATACAAAGTTCCTAGTACTGCCTCTCATATAAACTAGCTTGTTGATTAACAAGATGATCAAGGTTTCCTAATCCTGGACATTGGATGTTGTTAATAACAAGGTCACAACATTGGTGGAATGATGTGATGAACATTCATCTGAAGTATAACATTACGATCAAAGTCATTATGTTTATATTGCTATAACATCATATGAAGTAATCTTAGTCCTTAGACCATGATATCATGTTAATTGTTAACACCGGAAGAGTATCTTGATAACATCAAACGTCACACCGTAACAGGGTGACTATAGAGGTGGGTTCAGTGCTACGAAGGTGTTATGTTGAGGCTCATGGATCAAGAGTGGGATTTGTCCATCCCGATGACGAATAGATATACTCTGGGCCCTCTCGGTGATATCACATTGAAATAGCTTGCAAGCAAGTGATGTGATCACTAGAATGTTATATCACGAGAACGAGAAAAGAGTGCATGTCAGTAATGAGATCAAACTAGGTATTTGGATACCGATGATCGAATCTCGGGCGTGTAATATATCATGAGACAAAGGGATTTAGTTATGACGTTAAAGGTTCACACGATCACAAGAGTCATCGTTGAATATGTGGGAGTCAGTACGGATCTCTAGGTCCCGCTGCTAATTATTGACCGGAGAGGGGTCTCGATCATGTCTATATTATTCACGAACCGTAGGGTGACACACTTAAGGTATACCGACACCATTTGGAGCAAATATGTTTCAGATAAAGATTTAAGAAAATGTTGGAATTATTTCAATAAACACCAAAACTGTTTCGGGTGAAATTGTTGAAATTGGTTCTGCATGTAATATTGAAATGTTGCAGGGGGTTTTATGTGAATGTTTGTTAATTAAAGTAATTAACAAAATTCTGAATGAAATTAATAAAAGAGTTTTATTAAATGAGAGAGCATTAAATTTGGAGAAATTTAATGCATTTAAAGTGGAGACTTTAAAAGAGAATGTGAATGGGGCATTTTAATGTGGAGGGGGTTACCAACACATGAATGGGGGAGGTGAAGGGACACCCTCCATAGGCGCCGACCGTGGGAGGGGTACCCTCCCCTCCTCCTATAAAAGGCCCCCCTCTCACTCCTTCTTCCTCACACCTCCTCGTGAAGGATCTCTCTGATGACCCACAAGTATATGGGTGTATCGTAGTATTTTCGAGGGAAGTGAGACCCAATTTATTGATTCGACACAAGGGGAGCCAAAGAATATTTATAAGCCTTAACAACTGAGTTGTAAATTCAGCTACACCTTGAAACAATCTTGCTCACAGCAGTTTATCAGTAGCAACAGTTTTGTAGTAGGAAAAGTGAAGTAACAGCAGTAGTAAAGCAAAGACAGTAGTAACAAAAGCAGTAAACAGTGGAATTCGAGTGCGGTAGGCATAGGGATGGATGGACGGGCGTTGCATGGACAAGACAATTCACATAGCTATCAGAGCATAGGGCAATTGCAGATAAATAAGATAAAGCACCCAAGTACTAGACAATCATAGGCATGCGTTCCATATATAGTCATACGTGCTCGCAATGAGAACTTGCACAACATCTTTTGTCCTGCCAGCCCGTTTGTAGAGGGGCCTCTAGGAAACTACTGGCAATTAAGGTGCTCCTTTTAATAGAGCACTAGAGCAAAGCATTAACACTCCGTGAACACATGTGATCCTCACATCAAAGCCTTTGCCTTCAGGTTATCCCGAGTTCTATCACTTCAGGGCCATAGGTTCCGGACAATAACGTATGTATACAACTTGTAGATAAGACCAGAAATAATACTATCATAATGAATCAATAATAAGTTCAAATCTGAAATCATGGCACTCGGGCCCTAGTGACAAGCATTAAGCACAACAAGTCGCAACAAAGTCATAAAGCACTAATAAAAGATACTAGGCACCATGCCCTAACAATCTGATGCCATTACATGAACGATCTCATCCAATCCCTACCATCCCCATAGCCTACAGCGGGTGATTACTCACTCATAGATGGGGGAAACATGGATGGTCGATGGAGATGATGGTGAAGATCGATGGAGATGGCTCCGGGGGCACTTCCCCGTCCCGATAGGGTGCCGGAACAGAGACTTTCTGTCCCCCGAATCTCCCCTTCGGTGGCGGCGGCGCAACGGAACTTTTCGTGGAAAAACGTCGAACTCCCCGGAGTTTTTAGGTCAGAAGGCTTCTTATAGGCAAAGAGGGAGACCGAGGGGGTGCCTGGGGCCACCACACCTTGCCCTGGCGCGGCCAGGCCCAGCCCGCGCCTGGGGGGGTGTGGCCAGCCCCTGGCCCTCCTCTGTCTCATATTCTGGCTCCTGGAGTCTTCTGGAAAATAGGCACTTTGGCTTTTGTCCCGTCCAATTCCGAGAATATTCATTTTCTGACTTTCTTGGAACCAAAAACAGCAGAAAACAGGCAGTTGGCACTGTGGCTCTTGTTAATAGTTAGTCCAAGAAATCATATGAAAAGTACTCCAAAGTGTGGACAAAACACAAGAAAGTGGATAAAACCAAGCATGGAGCATCAAAAATTATAGATACATTTGCAATGTATCACTCTCTCCCCCTCTAGTATTATTCCCCCATGGTCTCGGATTAGCGAGATACATGTTCCCGGTGGCTTTATCTGGAAAGGAGTTGCTGCTTCCGCTGCTTTGCTGGAGCGAGGGACGGAGGTTGTCGGGGTACCGGACGTGTGTGCGATCACGGATGCACCGCTGCTTTGCGGTGCTGGACTTGGTGGTGCTGGACTTGTTGGAGCTGGATCTGATGGACGTGCTGGAGCCGGACCTGTTGGACTTCATCACGATCTTGAGATCGGCAAGTGTACGACTACATCATCCATGAGTTCCAACTCGTTAACAAAGCTTTGTTGTCTTCGAGGGTAAGTTCTCTATGGATGTATATCCACCCGTTGCTTGTATCTAGTAGCTAGATCTTGGCGTATAGTTCCCACCATAGGAATTTTTTTGTTTTCTATGTTGCGAACCCAACATATCGAGCATAAATACTAACTCTTGGAGTTGCTAGCATCTACTTGGCCAAGATAGCTACTAACAACGGAAAGCATGCAAGATCACAAATAACAAAGACATGATAGAATCAATAATCAATCTGAAATAGCATCTCAATATCCATCGGATCCCCGCAAACACAACATGTAGGATTTACAAATAGATGATTTTGATCATGAACGGAGCTCACAAGATCTAAACATGATAGCACAAAGGAGAAGAACCAGCCATCTAGCTACTACATGGACCCGTAATCCAAGGATGAACTACTCACGCATCACACCGGAGGCTTGCATGGTGATGAAGAAGGCCTCCAGGGTGAATTCCCCTCTCTAGCAGGGTGCCGGGAAGAGCTTCAGATCCCTCCCGATCTAGGGATGGAGATGACTGCGGCTACAGACTCTTTCGTGGAATTTTGATCGGGTGCTTAGGGTTTCTGTATCGGAGGCATCTTATAGGCGAAAGGGGAGGTTGAGGGCGTGCATGGGCTGGCCACACCACCCCCTGGCGCAGGCCAGGCCTGGCCGCATGGCCAGGTGGTGTGGCCGCCCTCTGTCCCCTCTCTGTCTCGTATTCTGGCTCCGTGTGTCCCTGGTGAAAAACTGACTTTGGCTTTTGTCCCGTCCAATTCCGAGAATATTCATTTTCTGACTTTCCTGGAACCAAAAACAGCAGAAAACAGGCAGCTGGCACTATGGCTCTTGTTAATAGGTTAGTCCAAGAAAGTGTGTAGAAAGTACTCAAAAGTGTGGACAAAACATAAGAAAGTAGATAAAACCAAGCATGGAACATCAAAAATTATGGATACGTTAGCAACGTATCAATCAGCCCGTCTCCAAACAAGGTATGTGTTCCAAGGATTATCGATGCATGCTTTCTTATATATATACCATGCAAGCTTGATGTAATGGTTGAATTGGCAGCTACACGAAGATTTAAGAAAAGGGGGCCAACGGTGGGAAAAAAGCTTGAAGCTAAAAAATTCTGGAACGCAATCTAGATATTGCATCAATTCTATTGTGCCTGGCAAGCAAAGGCCATAAGATCCAGAAGAATCTGCTTTTCTAGCATCCAAAATAGGCGTTTTTGTCAGGAATGATATTCCCATCTTTGCATCATTCAAGCTCCACCAATAGACCCCTGACCATTACAATTCATTACTGCATAAGTTACATGTAAGTCATGGTGCTCTGTCCCATGCATTCAAGCTTGCTCTTGGTTCTATTATAAGTCACATAACACATCAAATGTTCCATTCTTGCCGACAGAAAAAATTCAACTTCGATCAGGATAATAAGGATGTAGAGTATGTTCTCATGGACATGTTCTCATGTTCTTTGCGCCAGCAGCGCCATAGGCTAAAGAGTAAATACTTTGATGGTAAGGCAAGCGAGGATATTCAAAGAATGACTCCTATGGAACACACTATGACTGACCAACACTGGATAGATCTTCTCGACCATTGGTTTGATCCAAAGATCACGGTATGGTTTGTGAAGACTGATACCATATCACATTCAAAATTCCTATTTGCACATATGTATCACTAGTCACCTTTTGTAGATGAACGCTGAGAAAAACAAGAGAAACCGTGCCACACAATGATTAACAAACCGAACTGGATCTCGTGCATTGGTTGGCCACCTGAGCGCAATAGTAAGAATAATTAGTTTTTAATCTTCTACAGACTTTGTGCTTCTTATATTTTGATAATGTGTTCCGCCCACTTTGCAGAAAGGTGCGGTAAGTCTGCAGCAAAAATTCCAGGCATGCCAGATGAGCAAAAAAGAAGGGCTCAATCCCTCCGTTGAGAGTGTTATTGTAAGTCTTCTGTTCGATTGATATTTTGTGATGACACACCCGCAGTGATTTATATGTATAGTTAGATGTGCAACACTGCCTGAACTTCTGCCCAGTTTTCTTTTTAATTTAAGTACTAGATGATTTCCAACTAGTGTGAGTTTCAGTTTTCAGCCGTACAAAGAGTTGTCTTGTGTATATCATACATCCGGCGATGAAGAAACAGACAGATGCCATGTTGGCATAGTCCTGTTATTGCGTGCTAGTGGTAAAATTCTTATCAGTATGATCAGATAGCTATACTTTTACTACAATATATATGATGCGTAATCAGCCATGTCAACTTGTAAGATTTCTTCATAGACAGGTTAAATGTGTTGTCTGCATGTTTCTCTGTATTAGCTTTTCTTCTCTTACCCATGTCTACCAACTGATAACCTGACAGATTAAATTGAATGAGGAGATGGAAAAACCTGGGAAAGATGGTCTAGAACAAACCCAAAAAGAATGTCTAGAAACATTTAAAATGGTACTAAAAGGTGAAGGTCATCGTAAAAGCACGTTCTTGCGTAATGCTGGGTTGTGGCAGTGCAAGTCCAAGTCCAAGTCCAAGTCCAAGTCGCTGTATTTGTCTAGTCAGGAAGAAAATGTAGCACTACGGACTGAACAGGAAGTGCATAGACGAACAATCGATGATATGAGACAGAAAGCATTAGCATGTGATGCGGAGATGAAGATGTTACGAGATCAACATAATTCTTGAGAGCCCATAGATGAAGAGACTTGTCTAAATTGAAGATGAACCCTGACAATGACAGGTGAGTACAATGGTCCTGTGAAATGGTTCTTGCTATAGAGCCTGGGTTGTGTTTGGGGCCATATAACAAAAATGGAGGGAGTATTTGTTTCCCATCAAGCTTTTATCTGTTTACCGTATGCTCGATGCACAAAAACATGTGCCCCAACCTCACTCTCTCAGCCTTGGATTCATGAACCTCACAAAGGTTTTTTCTTCTTTGGACAACCACCAAATTCAAAATCTCAGTCCATCGACAAATCCTACCGCCTACCCCAATTGAATCGGAGATTATGTATCCAATTTCTTTGCCAATATGGTAAGTATTTTGATGATCGGTTGATGTGAATCAGCCTTAAATTCGTACCGAGGGAGTACCATTAACGAAATTAAAAAATCTCAGTCGAGCGGCAAAACCTGCAGCCAACCCTGTTTGAATCAGAGTTATCCAATTTTCATTATGGATGATAAGTTAATGTCACTCTCGGCCTTCAATTCCTGAATAGGGAGTACACCTTTTCTCCAAATGTTGCCTCGATGCTAGCCAAATTCAAAATATTAGTATGCACAATTATTATGCTCATGGATGAGTAGTTGATGTGACTCTAGGACTTGAATTCCTGGACAGATAGAGTATGGTCTACTAGCTTTTTTCTATTATTATTTGGCTGGTAGCCAAATTCAAAATCTCAATCGAGCGGAAAATCACACACTGACCTTGAAGCATTTCCGGCCCCACCGTTTCAAAAACTTTGTGGAAAAATCTCCCATCGGGGAGTACCATTTTTCTGTTATTATTATTTGGTCGGTAGCCAAATTCAAAATCTCAATCATCGAGCGGCAAAATCACACACCGACCTTGAAGCATTTCCTGCCCCACCGTTTCAAAAACTTTGTGGCAAAATCTCCCACCGGGGAGTACCATTTTTCTGTTATTATTATTTGGCCGGTAGCCAAATTCAAAATCTCTATCGAGCGACAAAATTAAACACTGACTTTGAAGCATTTCCTGCCCCACCGTTTCAAAAACTTTGAGGCTAAATCTCCCACCAGGGAGAACCACTTTTCTATTAATTATTATTTGGCCGGTAGTCAAATTCAAAATCTCTATGGAGCGGCAAAGTCAAAAACCAACTTTGAAGCATTTCCCGCCCCACCGTTTCAAAAACTTTGAGGGCAAATCTCCCACCGGGGAGTACCATTTTTCTATTATTATTATTTGGCAGATAGCCAAATTCAAAATCTCGGTCGAGCGGCAAAATCAAACACTAACTTTGAAGCATTTCCCGCCCCACCGTTTCAAAAACTTCGAGGCCAAATTTCCCACAAGGGAGTACCACTTTTCTATTAATTATTATTTGGCCGGTAGTCAAATTCAAAATCTCTATCGAGAGGCAAAGTCAAAAACCGACTTTGAAGCATTTCCCGTCCTACCGTTTAAAAAACTTCGAGGCTAAATATCCCACCGGGGAGTATCATTTTTCTATTATTATTATTTGGCCGGTAGCCAAATTCAAAATCTCTGTCGAGCGACAAAATCAAAAACTGACTTTGAAGCATTTCCCGCCCCACTGTTTCAAAAACTTTGAGGCCAAATCTCCCACCGAGGAGTACCATTTTTCTATTAATTATTATTTGCCTGGTAGCCAAATTCAAAATCTCTGTCGAGCAGAAAAATCACACACCGACCTTGAAGCATTTCCCGCCCCACCGTTTCAAAAACTTTGAGGCCAAATCTCCCACCGGGGATTACCACTTTTCTATTGATTATTATTTGGCTGGTAGACAAATTCAAAATCTCTATCAAACGACAAAATCAAAAACCAACTTTGAAGCATTTCCCACCCACTGTTTCAAAAACTTTGAGGCCAAATCTCCCACCGAGGAGTACCACTTTACTATTAATTATTATTTGGCCGGTAGCCAGATTCAAAATCTCTGTCGAGCGGCAAAATCAAACACCAACTTTGAAGCATTTCCCGCCCCACCGTTTCAAAAACTTTGAGCCGAAATCTCCCATCGGGTAGTACCACTTTTCTATTAATTATTATTTGGTCGGTAACCAAATTCAAAATCTCTGTCGAGCGGCAAAATCAAAAACCGACTTTGAAGCATTTCCCACACCACTGTTTCAAAAACTTCGAGGACAAATCTCCCACCGGGAAGTACCACTTTACTATTAATTATTATTTGGCCGGTAGCCAAATTCAAAATCTCTATCGAGCGGCAAAATCAAACATCGACTTTGAAGCATTTCCCGCCCCACCGTTTCAAAAACTTTGAGCCGAAATCTCCCACCCGGGAGTATGATGACCCACAAGTATAGGGGGTGTATCGCAGTATTTTCGATAAGTAAGAGTGTCGAACCCAACGAGGAGCAGAAGGTGCTAGCTAGTGGTATGGATCAGGAATTCTCTGCAAATACTTAGGAAACGGATTTTTAGGGGTTTTTGATAAAGTAAGTAAACAAAGTACGAGTAAACAAAAGACAATAAGAATAAATGCAGCAAGTGGCCCAATCCTTTATGTGGCAAAGGATAAGCCGGCTGTATTACTTAAGATGACCAAATGTTCTCGAGGACACATGGGAAGACTGTCAAGTGCTTTCGCTTCATATAGTTGATTAATCTTCTTTAGCTTGCTAAGTGTTGTGTGGGTGAACCTGTGCTAATGTACCGACCTTCCTAGGACTAATACATACTTGTGATTATACCCCTTGCAAACATCCGTAAGTACAAGAAAGTAATTAAGGTAGAAACCTAACCACAGCTTTAAACTCTAAGACCCTTACGTCCCTTGTGCAATGGTTTCCTAACGGGGGTTCAGGTTTCTGTCACTCCGGCAACCCCTACGATTAGTAGCCAAATACACAATGCATTCCCCTAGGCCCATATAGGTGAAGTGTCATGTAGTCGACGTTCACATGACACCACTAGAAGAAGTACACCACAACTTAAATATCAAACTATTGAATCTTTCTCAACACAATTCCACTACTAACAACATGACTTCTCCCGTGTCCTCAAGAACAAAATGAACTACTCACAAGACATCATATGGATCATGATCAGAGAAGGAATAATGATGTATAACAATCTGAACATAAACAATAATTCAATGGTTCACTCAATAGCATCAACTACAAAGAGTAATCAACACCGGGAAAGTTTCCCCTATGAACTATACAAGATTCAACCCAATTGTTACAGCAATATGGAGATGGTGATGAGGGTGCTGATGGTGATGATGGTGGTGATGATGATGATGATGATCCCTATGAAGTCCAGCTTGATGGTGGTGTTGATTGCGACGGTCTCCCCTCTCCGGGAAGGAATTCCCTTGGCAGAAATCTGTCTGCCAGAGAGATCTTTCTCTCTTGGTGTTTTCCGCCCCGCAGAGGTGGCGGAATCTTTCTGTGGTCGCTCCCCGAGTCTTAGGGTTTTGGGAGGATAATATACGCCAGAGGGGAGTGCTAGGGGTGGACCAGGGCGGCCACACCACGTGGTGGCGCGGCCCAGGGTGGCCCGCGCCAGGGGGTGGTGTGGGCCCCCTGTGGCCCATCTCCAGCCCCCTTCTAGATTCCTTCATATTCTGGAAAATAGGATTTTCCGTATATTTTCCCGGATTTTCTGATTTTCACGAATTTTGCCTCCAAACAGCACCTTTTCCATCAGAATCCTGACTACAGCGGTCCATGCTCCAAAAGTCATCAACCATGCAAAAACAGATGAAATAACATAAGTATCACCTCTCATTATGAAATATATCAATGAATAACAGTGAATTATGACATAGAATAGTGATGCAAAATGGACGTATCAGAGTACCACATTTCTATTATTATTATTTGGCCGGTAGCCAAATTCAAAATCTCTGTCGAGCGGCACACTAACACACCGACTTTGAAGCATTTCGTGCTCCTCCATTTTAAAAACTTTTGACTTTAAAATTCTCATTCTACCCATTGTTCAGACACCCTATGGGCACGCTAAAGTCGGTAGCTTGGGGGCACGATCGTAATTATTTTTCTATTCACCTCCATAGTCCCGATTCGTGCAGTTTTTCTAGCTGGCCCTCCCAAAATCCCAGGCTTCTCTCCCACGCCCTCACCTCCATGACCACCGCGCGCACTGCCCGGCGGTAATTCCATGGCTGCCGGAGCCGCTTCATCGACGCCCACCCCATCGGATCTAGTTCACCGGGTCTCTCTGCCACTCCACCAGAGTTGTGGTCTCACTGACCATGCCTATGGCATCATCGACCGCTCACGCTCTACTTCCTCGCCGCCGAAAGCTACCCAACCGTACTGGAGCAGCTTCACCGTTGTCCACCAGGTGGGATCTAGTTCAACAAGTTACATGTCCACTACTCTAGACCAGCTACACGGTCGTCACCGTTGACTGCACCGGCATCGACCGCCCAAGATCTGCTTCCCCGATGCCAAAAACCACCGCAACCGCAGCAGCCTCGGTGACTTGTACGTCACTCGCACAGTACCGATGATGCTTAGACGCCTCTCCGACCAAGGTAACCAAATCTCCAACTCGTTTTTGTTTTGTCAGCGGTATAGCAGGTTCAAGCCTGTCAGAGTGAACTGCATTTTTTTAATCATGCTAGTACATGCAAGTCACTGGGCACGCCTGTTCTTCGTGCTAGTACATACAATGTCATTTGACATGTTGGTTTGCATTCGCTGCTCTACAAATTTCAAGTCATGCACATGTCTATTATATTGTCATGAACATGTTCTTATCTTAACTGCATTGTACACCAATAATTGCCTGCTATTGTGTAGTTCTTGCAAAATGTAATGTTAGTGGAAAATATTAGTGTGGATTCCCTGCTCCACAGTTACTGACTCTATCTGGTTATTCCTGAGCTAAGTTCCTGCTATTATTTCCTCCCTGGCATCGTTCTGCTATCCTGTAGTACCCGTTCAAACTCTTTGTACTAGTTCGATTATAATTTTGTTGCTGCCATATGGTTCTTCAAAAGCTGCAACACTAACTATTTTCATTTTCTTTGCGTAGAGCTTAAAAAGGCAATACTGCATATGTTGGTTTGCACAACCTACAGGTCCACCAGCGATGCCATTATATATTTTCTGTATCTGGTGCTGGTTCGTCCTAATCAACGGCATAATTATTCTTTACTATATAGTTCATTCGTGTTTTCCATTCCTGCTCACAAGTTCTGGTATGTGGTGGTTATAATTTCTATGTGGTTCATTGTTAGCTACGATAGTAACTACATGCCATTATGTATCTCACCACAAATTCTGATTCACCCAACGACTCTTGCATTCCAGGAGATACCACTGCTTCCATATATATTTGCTGAAATGACCTGGCTAGTTTATATTGAAATTCTAAGAAACACTTTGTTTGATTACTCATTTCATTGTTGGCATACTTGTCTAATGTTTGTTTGTCCTGTTCTACAGGTTCACAAGCCACACCATTATATCTTGTATCCGGTTCTGGTTCGTCCTAGGCAACGACATAACTATCCTCTACTATATAGTTAATTCATGGTTTACATTCCTGCTCTACATGTTCATATTATGCAGTTATAATTCCTATCTGGTTCATTATTATCTATGAGTAGTTTGTCTTCTTTGCCGTATTAACTTGTTATTAGTTAGTTTCAGACTGCAATTATTGCTATCGCCGCCAAAGAGGGGACTACAAGATCATGTCTCAAGGTGGTTTTCCAATATAGCTATCACACTCAAAGGGAGATGTAGTTAATGGATTGAGAAAGAAAATTGAGGACTCTGCTATCAACTTGATTGGCAACTGAAATACTGAATTTTCTTTCCCCTGTGTTCATATTATGTAATATTTTTAAGAAGTTTGCAGCTGATGTAATATCTAGATAACTCGCATAGGCCATGTAGGCATTTAGTTGCCGCCGTCTACGAATGGCGGTACCATAACTACGCCAGCCAGGTCGATCGGGTAACTGTATAGGGTTTTGTTATTTGCCATTCTTTTATTGCGCCTTCCATGAACAGTAAAATATGATCTAATTATACTCCTTTTATGATATTTGCATGGCCTTCAGAATTACTGAAACAGTAACGAGAACTGGGTAGAACAGTAACATGCCAAAATAGTAATAGGCCAAAACAGTAACGTGCCAAAACAGTAACATGCCAAAATAGTAACAGGCCAAAACAGTAAAAGGCCAAAATAGCAGCAGGCCAGAACAGTAATAGTCCAGAACAGTAACATGCCAGGACAGTAATAGTCTAACATAGTAACATGCCAAAACAGTAGCAGGCCAAAACACCAGTAGACCAGAACAGTAGCAACCCAGCAAAGTAACAGACCAAAATAGTAACAGACTAGAAAAGCAACAGGCTAGAACAGTAACAGGCTTGAATAGTAGCAGGCCAGAACAACGGCAACAAGCACAGTAACATGCCAGAATAGTGAAGGACCGCAACAGTAACAGACATGAATAGTAGACAACTAGAACAGTAACGAGCCAGAATAGTAAAAGGCCAGAACAGTATCAGACCTTCTCAAAAGTGGGTCGTTTGTAGGCGGCCCAGGACGAGTTGTGCGAATAGTGACGTGCTGACTGTGGGCCTTAACAGTATTGGGGCTACTTAACTTAGGCTTTTAACAGGTCACACAGTATTCGAACAGTGTGGGCTTCTGTAGGCCGTAACAGTAACGGGCCTGACATTCTCGGGCCACTGCTGGTCGCTTCTTTTGGGCCCATTTCAAACAATGCAGGACGAAACAGTAACGGGCCATAATCTTATTGGGATCCCCTTATGTGTCAGCCCATTTAATTATTAGCAGGCCTTGGCTGGGCCTAGCTTCTACCACAGTTTCTATGGCTGTTAACGGTGGTAACTGGGCATTAACGGTGTTTGCCACGTGGCATTTTGCATGACGTCAGCAGTTAACGCGGCTGGCAAACAGATCTACGACGGAACATGTTTTCATGGCTGAAGGGTGCGATCTACCACGGTCAGGAAAAAACCGCGGTAGATTCTTTTGTGACGGGGCTTTTACCACGATGGGCATCCGTCGTAGAAGACTTTTAGCCACGGAAAACGGGTCTTCAACCACGAAAATCGTCCGTTGTAAAAGCCAACTTTTCTTGTAGTGGATATATTTGAGCCTTTGGCCATGCTTTCAAGCGAAAATCTTATTGGTATATTTTATGACTTCCTTTTATGTTAGTTGTGCTTCCTTGCATATCTATTTTTTGTGTGCATGTCTCTTAGTGGGCATACATCTTTGTGATGTTATCCACCTATAAACTTATACACATAAGAAAAGATATATCTTTAGTTGATTTTGTTTTCTTGGAGACCACCCCTTTATTTCTTTTTGATTCTTTGGTGGCTTTCGACTTTATTTTCCAATGAGTGCTTGTCCGTTTTGTTTGCATCTTTGGGCACTCATATTTGATCTCTCTTGCCTTGTATTGTTAACTAAGTTTGGAGGACTGATAATTCCATGGTTGTGCACCTTGTTTTCAAATGCAATTATTATAATTGGTGCATAATCTTTGGGTATCTCCTCTAATTCACTGAAGAATGCTCATTTGGCTTCTTGCTCACCTTTTATGTCTTAAATGTTTATGGGAGAGTGAGGATTCCTTATTTGTGTGTGTTGTATTCAAATGCTATTATTATAATTTGTGCACAAATCATGGGGAGCTTATCTATTTCATTTAAAACACTCATTTGATATTATCATAATATCTATTTAAATTTGTTATTTCGAATCTTTTTGGTTGCTTGCTTCATTTGTTGAACCTTCTTTCTTTTTATTTCTTTTGTAATCTTTGGGTCATCAATATAGTTTGACTTCCTCCTAAGTATTCGTCATTGGATGTGTGCAAATGTTTCTAGTCATAAGAAATTGGTTTTGAATGTGCACCTTACTTGGAGGAATTTTCACTATATTGGACTTTTAGGACTTTCCACCCATTTTGGCAATCGATGCCAATGGGGGAGATTTTTTTGGAGGGTTTAAGTGAAGTTAGTTTATTCTTTAAGTTTGGTCTTAAGCATTTTCCTCTCATGCTCTTGCATCTTTGTTGTTGCTTTGCGTGTTGAATATATAGAGAAAACTCTCTAATGGTAATGATTGGCAATATATGCAAATGAAATTCAAGTTCATCACATGTGCATAGAATGTTGGGGAGTTTGCTCTATACATTGTGGTTGTTGCAACATCACATGCTTGTGTAGTATTTGATGTTGTCACAACCATTTTGTAATTACATATAAAAACCCTTTCAAAGGGATTGTCATCAATTACCAAATGTGGGAGATTGAAAGGGCATGTGTACCCCATGTGTGGTTTTGGTAATTGATACATTGCAAATGTATCTATAATTTTTGATGTTCCATGCTTGGTTTTATCTACTTTCTTGTGTTTTGTCCACACTTTGGAGTACTTTTCATATGATTTCTTGGACTAACCTATTAACAAGAGCCATAGTGCCAGCTGCCTGTTTTCTACTGTTTTTGGTTCCAGGAAAGTCAGAAAATGAATATTCTCGGAATTGGACGGGACAAAAGCCAAAGTGCCTATTTTTTCAAAAGACATCTGATGCGAGAATACGAGACGGAGAAGGGCTGGGGGCCGGCCACACCACCTGGCCGCGCGGCCAGGCCTGGCCCGCGCCAGGGGGTGGTCTGGCCGACCCCAGCACCCCCTCGGCCTCTCCTTCCGCCTATATATTGCCCTCGGGACGAAAACCCTATGGACCCGATCAAAAAAATCCACAAAAGAGTCTGTAGCCACCATCGTCTCTGTCCCTAGATCGGGAGGGATCTGAAGCTCTTCTCGGCACCCTGCCAGAGAGGGGAATTCACCCTGGAGGCCTTCTTCATCACCATGCAAGCCTCCGGTGTGATGCGTGAGTAGTTCATCCTTGGACTACGGATCCATGTAGTAGCTAGATGGATGGTTCTCCTCCTTTGTGCTTTCATGTCTAGATCTTGTGAGCTCCGTTCATGATCAAGATCATCTATTTGTAATTCTACGTGTTGTGTTTGTGGGGATCCGATGGATATTGAGATGCTATTTCAGATTGATTATTGATTCTATCATGTCTTTGTTATTTGTGATCTTGCATGCTTTCCGTTGTTAGTATCTATCTTGGCCGAGTAGATGCTAGCAACTCCAAGAGTTAGTACTTATGCTCGATAGTGGGTTCATGCCTCTAGTAATCTGGGGAAGTGACAGAAATCTCTAAGGTACTAGATGTGTTGTTTCTACTAGGGAGAAAACAACAATCCTTTGTTCATAGAACAATCGTATTGTTTACTTTACACGCGGTTCGTAAAGCAATAATCTGTTGCTTGCAACTTAATACTGGAGGGGGTTCGGGATGATAACCTGAAGGTGGATTATTAGTCATAGATGCAGTTGGATGGCGGTCTATGTATAATGTTGTAATGCCCAATCGAATCTCAAAGGAGTCAAGATAATTAGTATATGCATGTATTGCTTTCTCGGTGTTTGTCAATTGCCCCGCTGTAATTTGTTCACCCAGCATGTTATCTATCTTAAGGAGAGCCACCTCTAGTGAACTATGGATCCCGGTCCTCTTTCTTTACATACAATCTATAAACTGTTTACCGTTTTGTGTTTACTTTCTGCAAACTATTACTTCCTTCCATTCGATACGTTTAATCCTTTGTTTTCAGCAAAACCGGTGAGATTGACAACCTCATCGCAAGTTGGGGACAAAGTTCGTTGGTTGTGTTGTGCAGGTCTCCACGTTGCTACTAGCACCAGTAGTGCGCCCTACCAAGGCTCAGCTAGCAACACCTTTGGGGTGTTTCCTTGCTCCTACTGGTTCGATTAAACCTTGGTTTCATAACTAAGGGAACTTGTTGCTGTGCTCATCATACCTTCATCTTGGGGTTCCCCAACGAGCTCTACAACAACACTGAGCCATCAAGCACTTTTCTGGCGCCATTGTCGGGGAGTCAAGAACATCTTCACAAGGGGAGTCCCTCATAACCAATCTCCTTACTTTGTTATTTTTGTTTTGCTTAGTTTACTTTTGCTTTGTTTGCTTGTTTCTTTATCAAAAACACACACAAAATTAGTTTTACAAGTTTGCCTTCTTTATTGAAAACACAAAAAAATGACTACTTTTGAAAACACTAAGTTGTGTGACTTCACTAGCACCAACAACGATGATTTTATGAGCACACACATTGCTCCACCTGTGCCTGAAGCTACTTTCTTTGAGATAAAACCTGCTTTACTCAATCTTGTTATGAGAGAACAATTTTCTGGTATTGGTAATGAAGATGTTGCTGCCCATCTAAATAACTTTGTTGTACTTTGTGAGATGCAAAAGCATAGGGATGTAGATGGTGATATTATTAAGCTAAAATTGTTTCCTTTCTCTTTGAGAGGAAAAGCTAAAGAATGGTTGAATTCCTTAACTAGGAATAGTATTGATTCTTGGACTAAATGCAAAGATGCTTTCATTGGAAAGTACTATCCTCCTGCTAAGATTATATCTATGAGAAGTGAAATAATGAAGTTTAAACAATCTGATAATGAACATGTTGCTCAAGCTTGGGAAAGAATGAAATCTTTGGTAAAGAATTGTCCCACTCATGGACTGACTGCTTGAATGATCATCCAAACTTTTTATGCAGGATTGAACTACTCTTCAAGGAACCTATTGGATTCTGCTACTAGAGGTACCTTTATCACCATTACTTTGGGTGCTGCAACAAAGCTTCTGGATAATATGATGGTTAACTATTCTGAATGGCATACTGAAAAAGCTCCACAAGGTAAGAAGGTAAATTCTGTTGAGGAAACCTCCTCCTTGAGTGATAAGATTGATGTTATTATGTCTATGCTTGTTAATGGGAAAGCCCATATTGATCCAAATAATGTTCCTTTAGCTTCTTTGGTTGCTCAAGTAGAGCAAGTTGATGTGAACTTCATAAGAAATAATAATTTTGGCAATAATGCTTATAGGAATAATTTTGGTAACAACAGTTATAAGCCATATCCTCCCAACAATGGTAATGCTGTTATAAGCCATATCCTCCCAACAATGGTAATGCTTATGGAAATTCCTACAACAACAATAGGAGTGCTCCCTCTGAACTTGAAGTTATGCTTAAGGACTTTATTAGTAAACAAACTGCTTTCGATAAAACGATTGAGGAAAAACTCTCTAATGTTGAAAGAAATATAGCATCACTTGTTGAAGCTCAATCTTCTTTGAATAAAATGGCTGCTAAAACTGAAACTAATGATAATCCCTTTGCAGCTACTAATGCTATACAAGTAATAATTGATGAAAATGTTAGACTATTAGCTGAATTACATGCTAAGTGGGAAAGAGAAGATGAAATTTCTAGAAACATTAGTGTTTCTACTATCACTATCACTAGTGTTGAGGCTAGTAATAGTTCTACTACTCTAGATGATAATTTTGATTTTGATCTTGATGGTTACAATATCTCTGAAGCTATTAAGTTCCTACAAAAGCTTGCTAAAAGTCCTAATGCTAGTGCTATGAACATGGCTTTTACAAAACACATTACTAATGCTCTCATAAAGATTAAAGAAGAAAAGATGAAACATAAAGCTTCTATTCCTATAAAATAAGAAGATGGTTGGGAACCCATCATTAATATGAAAGTGAATGATTTTGATTTCAAAGCTTTATGTGATCTTGATAGTAGTGTTTCTATTATGCCTAGAAGGATTTATGATATGCTTGATTTTCCTCCACTTGAAGATTGTTATTTGAATGTCCCACTTGATGATAATGCTAAAAAGAAACTCATGGGGAGTCTTAATGATGTTCTTATTATGGTTAACAATGCCTATGTCCCCGTTGATTTCTATGTTTTGCATGTTGAATGCAATGCTTCTTGTCCTATTACTTTGGGAAGACCTTTTCTTAGAACTGTTAGTGCCATTATTGATATGAAAGAAGGCACCATTAAATATCAACTCCCACTCAAGAAAGGTATAGAACACTTCCCTAAGAAGAGAGAGAAGATTTCTTTTGCTTCTCCTACGAAAACAAAATTTGGTCTTAATGCTTCTTCATTTGAGAACACTTGATTCTTTTTCTTGCTTCTTATGCCTAACTTAAAGGCGTTAAAGAAAAGTACTTATTGGGAGATAATCCAAAAGTTTTAGATGAGTCTTGGAAGTTATTACTTCGGTAATAATCGCTCCTTATCCTTTTTATTTGCTTTTTGTGCCAAGAGTAACCTCTAATGAGAGAGAAGTAATGATTGGGAAAGTTGCTGTCCCGAAACAGATTTATGTGCTTCACCGTAAACATTCGTGTAAAATCTCTGAACGTCCTTTTGAGGTGTGAATTTTTGTGCTTCTGTCCCAGGTTGTTATCTAACTTTCGTTAGTTCAACACTTTTTGATTTGAGCAATAGAAGGTCTTCGAAAAAATTCGTCTTTACCTGCTGGTCTGTTTTGACAGATTTCTGCTATTTTCTGCATTTGCTTCTTGTTGGTTCCTTTTTGAGTTCTCTTAGGGAATTGAGCTTTTTGAGGGAAGTGCTTCAGTAGCTAGTGTTCTAATAGAAGTTTATTGGTGTTGGAACTGAACCTTAAGACCTTTTATCTTGAGTGCACTAATGTTGCTAATAAAGATTGTGTGAAGTTTTGTATGAAGGAAAAATTTCAGGTGTATGGAAGGAATGAGTAATGAGATGAAGGATGGACTAAATCTCAAGCTTGGGGATGCCACGTGTGTCACCCCAAGAAATATCCAAGAAGTACAAGCGTCAAAGCTTGGGGATGCCCAAGGCATCCCCCTATTCATCAATAAAAATCCCAGGTTTCTTCCAAATGCTTCATTTTTATTGTTTCATGCACAGTTGTGTTGTTCTTGGAGCGTCTTGTTTTTCGTTTTTGTTTTGGTTTTTCGTTTGCTATGTTTGCTTAGTTTGCTGAATAAATTGGTTGGACCCCCTCTTTCATACATTGGTTTTCAAATAGTTTGGTTTGGTTTGGGAAAGAGTAGGAAAGTTCATGTTTAAGTGTTAAAGAGAGCTTGTTTTTGACTGTGGCCTATGCTTTGTCATGCCATGCTTGATATTGTTTTGGCTTTATGCTTAGTGATCTTTGCTGTAGCATGACATGTTATAAACAATTGAGATTGCTTAATGTGCCTTTGAAGAATCTTGCGTTGTTTTAGCATATTAAAGCATAATATTGTGGTATTCTCCTTTGATGCTTTATTTGGGTTGACTTGGCACATGCTCACACCATGTTATGACTATCCCAAGTCACCATAGCCTTTATGATCCTTTATTTTTCAACTTGTAGTATCACTTTATGCTTTGATTAATGATGTTTTGTCGCTCTGCATGATTATGGCCATTATTGCTCTCTTGGTTGGTCGCTCCCAGTCTTTTGCTAGCCTCCATAACGAAGTATGAGTTCCACTCATGCATCTAACTCCTAAAACCAAGTTATTCCAAAGAGTCTACCATACCTACCTATTAGCATATGCTATTCCAAGTATATTCATGTTTTTATCTACCTTCCGAATTAAACTTGTTATGAGAAAACTAGTGATTAAAGCTCTCACGAACTTGATGGCACACTTTACTTTTCTTGCCCTTAATAAACTTGAACCATTGTGTCGTCTATGTTGTATATGCTTGCACTTATATGTTGGGGATTAGCAGAACCATGCTGTCATGGGGAACGCTTTCAACATTGCACTTGTACTTTGTACCTAGTTGATATCATGTTCTTTTGCTTATGGATCCCGGCGGTGTGAAATAAAAGTGGAACTTGTAAGATCATGGAGTTTGTATGTGTGTTAGAGAAACGCCTGGGCCACTAGCCTAAGCCATGCCTAATCATGGTAGAAACTTGCAGCATCACCATAATGAGCACTCTATGAAGCATCCTCAATAAAAACCTATGCAAATAGTAAATAAAAAGATCGCTGAGATGCTCATTGTCTGCTTGCCTTGTCATTTTGATTATGGGATAGCTCATGTATCATGTGCAAGGGGTACCCCCTTGGCGGTTCTTTATGATACATATGTACTTACAATGACAAGAGCTTACTCATGACTAAAGTTGAGTAGCATGAGGTTCGGTCTTCGTAAGTAAGGGGCATGAGATTTCGGTTTATAACTTGTCAAGCATATCCTCTTAGTTGTGTCACTTTAACCTTAATCACCTTCAAGATGCTTATGATAGGGGCAATGAGAGCTGAAAGCTATAAGTACCATAATTTTTGGAAGCTCTTTATGGGACTTGAATCCCTACTTCCTTCTATGAAGGCCTTTCTTCCACCATTATATTGAGTCTCCACCTTCTACCTTTATGCACCTACTTTGAGAGCATAGTGGCCATTCTTAGTTCTATGTGCATTGTCCCAAGACTAGCTGATTGATGCATAACTTGATATTGCTTGTTTTAAACTATTTGTATCTAGTCACTCTTATGAACTTTGAAGGTGTCCTATGCATTTATATTTGCTACTCTATGAGGGACAAGCTGAATACTATTATGTTATGTTTTCTTTATGTGAAAGAAACAAACGTCTTGCAAAGCAATGTTATTCATGAATTTTTTGTTTGTGCCTTTTCATGTTGCATCATAGTTTCTTTGTCTTATTGCTAGAATTTTTTCTTTCATGTTATGATTGATCTACTATGATCCCAGCCATGAATGTTTTACAGATACTTTGATCAAGTTTATGATGGTGCATGTCACCTCAAAAATTATTCTTTCTTTTTATCACTTACCTACTCGAGGACGAGCAGGAGTTAAGCTTGGGGATGTTGATACATTGCAAATGTATCTATAATTTTTGATGTTCCATACTTGGTTTTATCTACTTTATTGTGTTCTGTCCACACTTTGGAGTACTTTTCATATGATTTCTTGTACTAACCTATTAACAAGAGCCACAGTGCCAGCTGCCTGTTTTCTGTTGTTTTTGGTTCCAGGAAAGTCAGAAAATGAATATTCTCGGAATTGGACGGGACAAAAGCCAAAGTCAGTTTTTCATCGAGGGACACCTGGAGCCAGAATACGAGACGGAGAGGGGCCAGGGGGCCACCACACCACCTGGCCGTGCGGCCCAGCCTGGCCCGCGCCAGGGGGTGGTCTGGCCGCCTCCGGCATCCCCTCGGCCTCCCCTTTCGCCTATAAGTTGCCTCCGATACAAAAACCCTATGTACCCGATGAAAATTCCATGAAATAGTCTATAGCCGCTGTCGTCTCCATCCCTAGATCGGGAGGGATTTGAAGCTCTTCCCGGCACCCTGCCGGAGGGGAGAATTCACCCTGGAGGCCTTCTTCATCACCATGCAAGCCTCCGGTGTGATGCGTGAGTAGTTCATCTCTGGACTACAGGTCCATGTAGTACCTAGATGGCTGGTTCTCCTCCTTTGTGCTATCATGTTTAGATCTTGTGAGCTCTGTTCATGATCAAGATCATCTATTTGTAATTCCGCATGTTGTGTTTGCGGGGATCCGATGGATATTGAGATGCTATTTCAGATTGATTATTGATTCTATCATGTCTTTGTTATTTATGATCTTGCATGCTTTCCGTTGTTAGTAGCTATCTTGGCCAATTACATGCTAGCAACTCCAAGGGTTAGTATTTATGCTCGATAGTGGGTTCATGCCTCTGGTAATCTGGAGAAGTGACAGAAATCTATAAGGTACTAGATGTGCTATTGCTACTAGGGAGAAAACAACAATCATTTGTTCATAGAACAATCGTATTGTTTACTTTACACGCAATTCGTAATGCAATTATCCATTGCTTACAACTTAATACTAGAGGGGGTTCGGATGACAACCTGAAGGTGGATTATTAGTCATAGATGCAGTTGGATGGCGGTTTATGTATAATGTTGTAATGCCCAATCAAGTCTCAAAGGAGTCAAGATGATTAGTATATGCTTGTATGCTTTCTCGATGTTTGACAATTGCCCCGCTGTAATTTGTGCACCCAACATGTTATCTATCTTAAGGAGAGCCACCTCTAGTGAACTATGGACCCCGGTCCTTTCTTTTACAATCAATCTACAATCAACTGTTTACTTCTTCGTGTTTACTTTCTGCAAACTACTACTTTCTTCCATTCGATACATTTAATCCTTTGTTTTCAGCAAAACCGGTGAGATTGACAACCTCATCGCAAGTTGGGGACAGAGTTCTGTGTTTGTGTTGTGCAGGTCTCCACGTTGCTGCTGGCACCGGTAGTGCGGCCTACCAAAGTTCAGCTAGCAACACCTTTGGGGTGTTTCCTTGCTCCTACTGGTTCGATTAAACCTTGGTTTCATAACTGAGGGAAACTTGTTGTTGTGCTCATCATACCTTCCTCTTAGGGTTCCCCAACGAGCTCTACATCAACACTGAGCCATTAGTAATTAATGATAATCTCTATGGACTAATGTTTGCATTGAGTTACACTTGTAGGAATTGTCTATTGGCATCGGTTGGACCATGTGTTGACTTCAATGTATAAGAAATGAAGAAGAAGCAATGTCCAAGGGCTTTGTGCCTATTGGAATCATGTCAAACAAAGAAGATGATTCAAGGTTGGTCAATACAAAGAATGGAACAACACTCAAGAAAAAATGAAGTTGTGCAAGTTCAAGATGCACCATCTTTAGAAGATCACATGCTTGAAGCTTGCGATCCCCGGTGATCATGGATCGATGAAGATAAGTTCAAAGAAGAGGTTTACCCATGGTGTATGGGGGAGAAATTCACAAGTCTTCATCAAGCGAGCATGAGTACGAGCAATCAAAAAGATGTTCCATCTTGAGGAGGACAAGGTCTTCTACATCAATCTCAAGAGGAATGCTCAAGACAAAGGTATGATCTTGATAGGTTTTCCCTTTTTTTAGGTCTCGTGTTTTTAGTTGGGAGACCATGTTTAGGATAGATAGCCGTACTACCAAGAGGGGCTCTCGAGTGAGTAACTCGATCGTATATTTCAGAGAGATCTCAAACCTTTGCATACTTAGCATTATCATTTTTGGTTGTTATTTGGATCTTATCCAAGTGAGGTTCTAGAGCTTGTGGTAATCTTCATAGCAAGCTCTAGTTCATCAAAAAAACTTGTATATCTTATTGCGTTTTTTATCTTGCGGGGTTTATGGCTCCACACCTTGGGACATATCTCACATATATGTACTTGATATTTTCACCCTTGGTCATATCCATTATTTTCATTTTTGTTGGGTGCTACTTGTTCGTATCTTTCCAACAAAATTGGTTTCAACCTAACCGGAGTTTCTAAGGTCAAGTTATTGCGATTTGCAATTTGAAGGTTTTACCGGTTCGTCTCTTTTAGAGAGGTCAAACCTTTATTTTTGTGGTTTTATCTCCATGGTTGGACAATGATGTTTCTCTGCATGATCTTGCAGTGCTTGTTGTCTTCTTCGAAACGAGCCCAAGATCATCGAAATCGGAGTCCGGATGCAAAAGTTATTGCCGTTTTCATATTGAGTGTGCGGTAGTACCGCAAAAATGTCCGGTAGTACCGAGATTCACAGAGATAAGTGTGTTTGGGAGATATTGGAATCCCTGTTGACTCCGGTAGTACCAGGATTTCCTGGCAAAAATGCGTCGGGTGACCCGGGAACCCAGGGATTGTCCGAGAGTACCGGGAATCACGTGTTTGGGCCGCGACGGTTGGATTTTGGGGGATCTATTTAAGGGTCCTTCTTCCCCAATGGTTTCCCAGCTCTTTTTGCAAGTTTTCCCCTCCATTATTGACCTTCCCAAGCTTTCTATCTCTCAATCCCTCCAATGATTCTTGCATCTTCTCAAGGGAAAAGAGAGGTGAGATCTAGATCTATATTTCCACAAATCTATCTCTCCCCTAAGCGAGGGGAACATCCTGGGATCTAGATCTTGGAGACTTTTGTGGTTTTCCTTTTGTGTTCTTCCTCTCTTGCTTTTATAGCTTTGGTGGAATTCGAGAGTGAAGGACCTGCCATTACATTAGGTGCATCGGTTTGAGTTCTCCTTGGAGGATTTGGTTCGTGAAATCAAAAAGCTTGTTACTCTTGGGTTCTTGGAACCCTAGACGGTGTAGTGGTGTTTGTGGTGAGTTCTTCGGGCCTCCAATTAAGTTGTGGAGCTCTCCCCAAGTTAGTGGTCTTGGTGGTGATTATTGGAAGCCTCCGATTAAGTTGTGGAGATTGCCTCAATCGTGTACGGGTTGGTGACCGCCCTCGAGTGCTCCATAATGGATCAGGTGCTTGCCGTGCGACGGGTGCTCAGGAGAATATGCATTGGTGGTCTTAGTACTGACGTACTTCCCCTCAAAAGGAAGAAACTTCGGGATACATCTCCGTCTCCACGTGTTTCGGTTATCTCTATACCCGAGTCCTTTACTTATGCACTTTACAGTATGATAACCATCATGCTTGACGTAATCTATCTTGCTATCACCTTATTGCTTGTCTTGCTTAACATAAGTTGTTAGTGCACACAGGTGAACCATCGTTTGTATAGGCTTTGTGCTTGAAAAAGTAAACTCTAGTTTTATTCCGCATTTGTTAAGCCTATCTTGTAAAAAATTTAAACCGCATATTCACCCCTCTAGGTGGCATGCGTTCTTTCAGGGCGCTTATCTTTGTGAAAAAGATCCCCAAAGGATTCTCGGGCTATTTGACTTCGTTTAGATCCATGAAAGATAAAAATACACAAAATAGGGTTTTTCTGTCCCGCGGATTTATAACCAAAATAAATAGGAACATTGGTAAATCCCCATAAATTAATAAAAAATATGAATATAACATTAAATATATTGCAAATATGTGGGAATATATAAATAAACTACAAAATTCATGTATGCATTTTACATGCATCAATGATCAACAAAACGTACGACCCAAGACACAACAAACTGGCGTCCTTGAAGAATACCTGTTGTATCGTAGGTGACACTATGATGAACCTAAGAGAAATATCTTTTGTCTACACAAGACCTAAACATTCCTCAAAGTTCATCAACTACCCCATGGCCAGCACTAAAAGGCATCACTCTCATGATACTCGAGATGCATGTACTTGCTTGAAGCATTCCTAGCATCTTGAGTCATTATCATCCACTATAGTGATGAAGTTGTTCTAACACGACATGAAGTATTCATGTCGCACCGACCGACATTCCTCAATATCATTGTTGTGAAGCAACGACGGCCAATACAATATCTACAAAACTCACAAACACACGCTTGATTCAAGTAGCCAAACAAGTGCTTATGAGGATCTCCCGATGTGGACAAATCCTGATTGATGACTATGATTAAAGAACTCAAGGAACAATATCACTTGCCCTAGTTGTTTATTCATTTAGTATGTGTTCACTTGACGCGTCATTATGTTATGTGCTGCTTGTGCTTCATCCTGTCTATTAATGTGATATCTTTACTTTTTCTCCGCAATATGCTTTAACTTGCAATAATTCACATGTACCCCTATTAACTGAAGGGTTCCGTAGCAGAAAACAAAAAATTTCTATCTACTCGAACACTAATACGAGGATCTATACTATGTAGATATAAGTAACGGAGAAGGAATACAGTATCCATACCTTTGCAGAGAGAGGCACGCCTTACGCAGGAAGACGTATATTGATGAAGACGAGCAGCACCCCAAGTGTGGTGCCTCCGAAGTTCGTCACACATCCGGTGTAGGGGACGTCAACCGGGCTCCGATCCAGCCGAGCAGCGGAAGAGGCAGATGCCGGATCGCCGATCACACGACGGTAGTTTGAAGGTGGAGAACTCAACCACGAGGTCCTCCCCAATATTACGGGGAAGTCCTCAGTAGATGAGAGAGAGAGAGAATGAGAGGAATGGGTGTACTCCAAGGGGAGAGGGGGGACCCCTTTATATAGTGGGAGGGGGCGCACCACCCAAGGGCCAGGCGGGGTGGGACTAATCCCCACACCTGCCGGCCACCTTGGGGCAACCACCGGCCCTAGGTGGGCCCCACAGGGGCGGCCCACCAACCCTAGGCCGGCTGGCCCCCACTCCCTAGGCGCCTTGCCCACTTGGGCCTCCCTTCGGGTGAGACCCATTAGCAATATAGTGCCCTCAAAAATAAAATAAAAAATATATTTAATATTAATTCTCCAATTAACATTCAAATACATATATTATATTATTCCTTTACTCCGGAACATCTTTCGGACCCCTTTCCGATCTTCATCGGATGTTGCCGAAACTATTCCAGTCTCTTTCTCTCTATTTCTCATACGATGCCTCATCTACCCTAAGCGTCCCTACCCTTAAGCGTGACATCCTTCGGTTCGGAAACACTCTGGACATGATAGAGACCACTCTCATATCAATGATCAACAGAGAGACCTGGATGGCCATGTGACCCCCGTGCGTTTCACGAATACAATCGCTCGAACTGTGAGATAGCCGTTCCCCATTCCCTTTGTCACTCGATACATAATTCATCCGAGACTTGATCTTTGGTATCTGCATATCTTAGTTCGATCTCGTTACTGATGAACTTGTTTTCTCGTTCTCATGTCATTGCATTCTGTGACCCAGTCACATGCTTGCAAGTTTCATTAAATGCAATGTCACCGAGATGGCCACATGTATCTGTCCGTTACACAAACTAGACAAATCCTGGTCTTGATATGTACTCCTCTACGCATCCCTTTGGAAAACCTGAGTAGCACCTTTTGGTCACCCTGTTACGAGATGACTCTAGATAACCATCTAAGCTTCTTCCGGAATGGTGATTTGCATTACCTCATAGTCAAAGGATTGGGTTACAAGGTTCTCTATGTTTTATCATCAATGGTGAACTTTGTAACTAGATCTCATGAAGATATAACGGTCGGATGTTTGTCTATCATGTTATTCAACTAACAACATGACCTCATTGTCAGTTGGCATAAATGCCCATGGTCTTGAAACATAGACCATCCTCATGACCAATGAACTAGTTCACTAGAGGTAACTAGAGACATGGTTTGTTTACATACCACACGTGTATTAACGTTTCATATTAACACAGTTATAGCACAGTATGAAAGTATTATGAACACACAGGAGATATATCAAATAATACACTTTATTATTTGCCACTAGGGCATAACTCCTTCAGCCTCCTACTTGCACTAGAGTATATCAAACTAGTTTACAATAGGCAGGAACCTAAAACCAATGGAATCTCGGTGTTGTTCATGCTTTTCTAAGTGGAGAGCTTTCGTCAACGGATCTGCTACATTCAGTTCTGTATCTACTTTGCAAATCTTGACTTCACCTTCGTCAACGTTTTGCCGGATGACGTGAAATCTAAGCTTGATATGTTTGGCTGTGGAATGAGTTCTTGGCTCCCTTGCATTTGCAGTAGCTCCCGTGTTATCACAATAGATCGTCACAGGGTCTTGCGCATTGGGAAAAACTCCCAGTTCGATGATGAAATTCCTTAGCCAAACAGCTTCATTTTCTACATCAGCTGCAACAATGTATTCAGACTCCATTGAAGATTGTGCCACCACCGGCTGCTTCTTGCTTTTCTAGCTTACCGTCCCACCATTCACCAAGAAAACAAATCCTGTTTGAGACTTTGAGTCATCATGATCTGAATTCCAGCTCGCATCTATGTAACCTGTTACGTTTAGAGCTTCATCATTTCCTCCATAGATCAGGAACATATCCTTTGTTCTTCTCAAATACTTCAGGATATTTTTCACAGCTGTCCAGTGATCCGGTCATGGATTACTCTGATATCGGCTCGTCAAACTAAGAGCCAATGCCACATCAGGTCAGGTACTAAGCATTGCATACATGATAGATCCTATTGCTGAAGCATAGGGGATGTAAGACATCTTTTCTCTATCACTGTCCCTTACAGGACATTGAGTCATACTCAAGTTGCAATTCTTCATCATAGGTGTAAAACCCCTCTTGGTGTTTTCCATTTTGAACCTCTTCAAAATCTTATCTATGTAAGTACTCTGACTTAATGCTATTAGGTGTCTCGATCTATCTCTATAGATCTTGATTCCTAATATATATGCAGCTTCACCTAGATCCTTCATGGAAAATTGGTTTCTCAAATATGCTTTCACGCTATTCATAAGATCCACATCATTTCCCATGAGTAATATGTCATCCACATATACTACTAAGAAAACAACTGTGCTCCCACTCGCTTTCTTGTAAACACAGAACTCTTGTTGGTTTTGGACAAATCCAAAACTCTTGATCACGTGATCAAAACGTTGGTTCCAGGTCCGAGATGCTTGCTTCAATCCATAAATGGACCGTTGAAGTTTGCATACCTATCCAGCATCCTTAGGATCGACAAAACCTTCTGGTTGCATCATATACAACTCTTCATCAATGTGACCATTAAGAAATGCGGTCTTGACATCCATCTGCCAAAGTTCATAGTCGAAATATGCAGCAATTGCTATTAAAATCCTGACAACCTTAAGCATTACTACGGGAGAATAAGTCTCGTCGTAATCAACTCCTTGAATTTGTCGAAAACCCTTTGTGACAAGTCGAGCTTTGTGAATGGTCACATTACCATTCACATTTGTCTTTTTCTTAAAGATCCGTTTATTTTCCACTGCCTTGCGGCCTTCTGGTAGATCCACCAAGGTCCAAACTAGGTTTTCATGCATGGATCCTATTTCGGATTTCATGGCTTCTAGCCATTTCTCGGAGTCAGCACTATCCATAGCTTCTTTGTAGTTTGCAGGTTCTTCCTGATCATCTAAGATGACAGACATTACAAGGCTACTGTACCAATCTGGAGTGGCACGAACCCTTGTAGACCTGCGAACCTCAAAAGTCTCGACGTCATTGTTTTGATCGGAATCAATGGACTCTTCCTCCATGTTGGAGAGCGGTTTCGGAACAGCTTCCGTTGCGCTACTCGGAATACAGAGAGAAGGATCAACAATTTCATTTAACTCAATTTTCCTTCCACTCGCTCCCTTTGCAAGAAACTCCTTTTCGAGAAAGGTGCCATTTTTAGCGACAAACGTTTTGCCTTCGGCTTGGTTGTAGAAGGTATACCCAATGGTTTCCCTTGGGTATCCTACAAAGATACATTTTTCTAGTTTGGGTTCGAGTTTGTCAGGCTGCAGTTTCTTAACGTAAGCCCCACAACCCCAAACTTTCAGAAATGACAACAATGGCTTCTTGCCATGCCATATCTCATATGGGGTTGTCTCCACGGATTTGGATGGTGCTCGGTTTAAAATAAAAGCGACGGTTTCTAACGCGTATCCCCAAAAAGACACAAACAAATCAGCTAAAGACATCATGGACCGTACGCTATCCAATAGGGTTCGGTTACGATGTTCTGACACACCATTACGTTGTGGTGTTCCGACTGGCGTAAGCTATGGTACAATCTCACAGTCCTCCAAGTGCATGTTAAACTCATAACTCAAATACTCGCCTCCTCGATCTGATCGAAGGTGCTTGATTTTCTTGTTAAGTTGATTCTCTACCTCTTTCTGAAATTCTTTGAACTTTTTAAAGGTTTCAGACTTGTGCTTCATTAAGTAGATATATCCATATCTGCTTAAGTCGTCAGTAAAGATAACAAAGTAACGATAACCATTGCGGGTTGAGACACTCATTGGTCCACATACATCCGTATGTATGATCCCAAGTAGGTCTACGGCTCTCTCCATTATACCGGAGAATGGTGTCTTGGTCATTTTGCCCACGAGACATGGCTCGTATGTATCAAGGGATTCAAAGTCCAATGATCCAAGAAGCCCTTCTGAATGAAGCTTCTTCATGCGCTTTACGCCAATGTGACCAAGACGGTAATGCCATATGTACATGGAATTATCGTCACTGTGCTTGCAACATTTAGCATCAACACTATGGATGTGTGTATCACAATCAAGATCAAGTAAGAATAAACCATCACGTACATGTGCATGAACATAGAAAACATCATTCATATAAATCGAACAACTATTTGTTCCTGATTAAAACGAATAATGGTCTTGCAACAAGCAAGACCCACTCACAATATTCATACTCAGTGCGGGTACATAATAGAATTTATTCAAAATCAACAATAATCTTGACGGTAGACGTAGATGCAGGGTGTCGACGACCATCACTTCGACCTTCGAGCCATTGCCGACGCGCATCGTCACCTCGTCCTTCCTCAGGCGCCTCCTACTCTACAGATCCTGCTGAGAGTTACAAATGTGAGCAACAAATTCGGTATCAAATACCCAGGTGTTACCCCTGACGCTTGTAAGGAATACATCAATAACATGTATATCATATATACCTTTGTCCGGAATGGCTATCTTGCTAGCTCACTTGTCTTCAAGGTATTTGGGGCAGTTGTGTTTGCAGTGCCCATCCCCTTTGCAGTAGAAGCACGAAGTGCCGGGCTTAGGGCCAGGCTTGGCAGCCTTTGAGGTGGTGGGAACAAACTTGCTATCCCTCTTAGGCTTCTTGCTCTTGCCTTTTCCCTTTTGCTCTGATTTCTTAAAGTTGGTGGTCTTGTTGACCATCAGCACCGTGTGTTCCTTCTTGATTTCTACCTCAGCAGTTTTGAGCATGGAGAACACCTCAGCAAGGGTCTTAGTCATCTCTTGCATGTTGTAGTTCATTCCAAAACCCTTATAGCTAGGGGGCAGCGAATGCAACACCCTATCTATAGCGAGTTCCTCCGGGATTTTGCAATCCAGGGCGTTTAAGCGTTTAACGTAGCCAGACATTTTGACCACGTGCTCACTAATACTGTTGTGCTCTTCCATTTTTAGCAGAGAAGAAGAGCTCGGAAGCATCATACCTCTCTGCACGATTCTGTGGAGCAAAGATAGCCTTGAGATCCTCAATGATCTCAAAAGCATTCATCTTCTCAAAACGCTTTTGAAGCTCCGGCTCCATGGCATAGAGCATTCTACTCTCGATGAGGGAGAAATCATCCGCCTTGGACTGCCAGACATTCTTTTCGTCCTTAGAGGCAGAATCTGCAGGCTTAGCCGGAAGCTCAGCCTCGATGACATAAGTCAGCTTGTAGGGGACTAGGAGGATCCTAAGACTGCGAAACCATGCGGTGAAGTTGGTTCCATCAGTTTTCAGCTTGTCCTTCTCGAGGAAAGTGCTAAGGTTGAAGGTGGGTGGGTGAGACATCTACAAAGGAATTTGCAAAGTATTTAAACTATGTTCATAATAATGAGTTCAAGTTTTAACTAAAAGAACTCCCACTTAAATGAACATCCCTCTACTCGTTCAGTGATCACATGATCCCTATCCTCTGCACCTCCCCCGACCGTCACGGCCATCAGTGTAGTATCAAAGGTGGATATTCCCTAATGTCGATCACATCAACCATGTGATTCATGCTCGACCTTTCGGTCTCTTGTATTCTGAGGCCACGCTTCTCTAGCGTGCTAGGCTCGCTAGTCCTAACTCGTGTGTATTTGTAGTGCAACATGGCTTACACCCACTGTATGTGAACGTAGATATGTTTGACACCCAGGCCTGTCACCCTGGATCGCCTCATACGGAAGAACTTTCTTGGTGGTGCACACACAAGGGAAATACGATAACTGGAATACTATGAGGGATTATCTTATTATGCTACCGTCTAGTAAGTATACTAGCATAATAAGTAATACTTCTAAAGTAAAGTGTTATGACATGGTTATAACTTTATGATTATTATCAATAGCTTCAATGAGAGTTTCATAAACTTGTCATTGCCATGTTATAATACTTGCCCCTATGCAATAATAAAAATAGACGCTTCTATATTAACTATTGCATGTTTTACGCGGCTTTAGGGCTTTCGCAGTAAAACCCCTTCCCACCTACAAACGTTGAGCCACAACATGGATTCAATGATTGCCGTTCTTCTTCCCTTCTCAGGGCCCTCTAGTGTTAATGCCACATCAACTACTATAGAGAGACATACACCCCCTAAGCCACTTTGATTTGTGGACCAGTCTCGTGAATCACCACGTGAGGTCGGTTGGGGCCGCTTCATCAAACAGTTTCGCGATATGAACAATAATACTAAAGAGGGTAGCAACTAGAGAATCAATGCCCACATATAGCTATGTGTTCTATCCGTACGACATGTCTATCCATAGACCCGCTCTGATACCACTGAAGGGTTCCGTAGCAGAAAAAAAATTCTATCTACTCGAACACTAATACCAGGATCTATACTATGTAGACATAAGTAACGGAGAAGGAATACAATATCCATACCTTTGCAGAGAGAGAGAGGCACGCCTTACGCAGGAAGGCGTATATTGATGAAGACGAGCAGCACCCCAAGTGTGGTGCCTCCGAAGTTCGTCACACGTCTGGTGTAGGGGACGTCAACCGGGCTCCGATCCAGCCGAGCAGCGGAAGAAGCAGATGCCAGATCGCCGATCACATGACGGTAGTATGAAGGTGGAGAAATCAACCACGAGGTCCTCCCCAATATTACGGGGAAGTCCTCAGTAGATGAGAGAGAGAATGAGAGGAATGGGTGTACTCCAAGGGGAGGGGGGACCCCTTTATATAGTGGGAGGGGGGGGCGCACCACCCAAGGGCCAGGCGGGGTGGGACTAATCCCCACACCCGCCGGCCACCTTGGGACAGCCGCCGGCCCTAGGTGGGCCCCACTGGGGCAGCCCACCAGCCCTAGGCCGGATGTCCCCCACTCCCTAGGCGCCTTGCCCACTTGGGCCTCCCTTCGAGTGAGGCCCATTAGCAATATAGTGCCCTCAAAAATAAAATAAAATATATATTTAATATTAATTCTCCAACTAACATTCAAATACACATATTATATTATTCCTTCACTCCGGAACATCTTCCGGACCCCTTTCCGATCTTCATCGGATGTTGCCGAAACTATTCTGGTCTCTCTCTCTCTATTTCTCATACGATGCCTCATCTACCCTAAGCGTCCCTACCCTTAAGCGTGACATCCTTCGGTTCGGAAACACTTCGGACATGATAGAGACCACTCTCATATCAATGATCAACAGAGGGACCTGGATGGCCATGTGACTCCCGTGCGTTTCACGAATACAATCGCTCGAACCGTGAGATAGTCGTTCCCCATTCCCTTTATCACTCGATACCTAATTCATCCGAGACTTGATCTTTGGTATCTGCATACCTTAGTTCGATCTCGTTACTGATGAACTTGTTTTCTCGTTCTCATGTCATTGCATTCCGTGACCCAGTCACATGCTTGCAAGCTTCATTAAATGCAATGTCACCGAGATGGCCACATGTATCTGTCCGTTACACAAATTAGACAAATCCTGGTCTTGATATGTACTCCTCTACGCATCCCTTCGGAAAACCCGAGTAGCACCTTTTGGTCACCCTGTTAAGAGATGACTCTAGATAACCATCTAAGCTTCTTCCAGAATGGTGATTTGCATTACCTCACAGTCAAAGGATCGGGTTACGAGGTTCTCTATGTTTTATCATTAATGGTGAACTTTGTAACTAGATCTCATGAAGATATAACGATCGGATGTTTGTCTATCATGTTAGTCAACTAACAACATGACCTCATTGTCAGTTGGCATAAATGCCCATGGTCTTGAAACATAGACCATCCTCATGACCAATGAACTAGTTCACTAGAGGTAACTAGAGACATGGTTTGTTTACATAGCACATGTGTATTAACGTTTCGTATTAACACGGTTATAGCACAATATGAAACGTATTATGAACACACAGGAGATATATCAAATAATACACTTTATTATTTGCCTCTAGGGTATAACTCCTTCATTAACCCCCTTCTAGTCATCATATCTTGATCTATCAACTTCACTCATCAATGTCCAAAGCTCGATAAACTTAGATATGTGTTGCGTTGTGAGCCCCCCGGAAGCGTTTATTTTGCTGATCCAAAAGTAACCGGAGATGCCCTTGTTGACAGTAAAAAAATTCTCGAGTAGATAACAAAAAGATGACAGTGCAATATCCTTCGGTTTTATCCCATGGAGCCACTAAGCATGCCAAAATTTTGCAACAAGACCGTCTCCAATGGTGATAGTGGTGGTCACATAGAAGAACTCCATATCAGCTTTGTTGCATGGGTGATCATTCCCAATCCATGCATTGGAGGATTCATTCCATCGAAGCCAAATACAAGGCCTTCACAAACTTCTTGATGTCAATGATGCCAAGCCTCCCTTTATCTTTGGGCCTACATACTATTTTCCAATTCACTTCACATTGTCCCGGAGGAAAGCTCTTGCTAATTTATTGATTGAGTCTAGGATGCTGGGATGGATCACAAGAGGGGTATTGTGGTGGATTGCTTTAGGCCTCGTTTGGCAGAAGAGATTTTTTGTGTTTTGCTGAGTATAATCCCACGTGTATTGGGTGAAAACACTTCCTTCACCCAATCCCCCTCTTCCACCCCAATACTCCTCAAATCCCTCATCACCAATCAAGTTCGGTTGTTTGGCTGGAGGGAGAACCCGCGTTTATTTTCTTCTTCCGAGAACTCCGATGCAGTGTCCTCGAGGAGCCGCGGGAAAACGCGAGGGGGTAGGGGTGTCGTGATTACACGTCAACCCGACGTGTTTCATGGGGATTGCAGAGTTTTAAACCTATTTGACACCGGCCTGCCAAACGGTACATTAGTGTTTTCTAGTGTCTTTGAGTTGGGCCGGGATTATACCCAATAAATCCAGTGAAAACTCCCGGGCCAAACAAGGCCTTAGGGGTGATTATTTTACAATAGTTCCTCTCCCGGCCGCAGATGTATTTCCCATGCCACGAAAACAAGTTTGGCAGAATCATCACATGTGGAACATCACCGATATTTTGTGGGCTGCTAATTGTCCACCATCAAACACTATTTTCAGCATTTCTTTCACCACCATGTTTCTACATATATGTGTATGTATCCCTTTACCAGCCTCCTCCGGGCTGCGGTACAGGCACCCGCCGTGCGCCGTCGACCATGAGAAGCTCGGGAATCAGGATCTTTGGCTACCGACCACATGCACAGCAAAAATAAATCCATTTATTATTATTAATGTTTTTATTTCATAGGAAAACCCACCAAAATTTCGCCCCCGTCTAGCAGCAGCCACAGAAAATCTCGAGCAAGACCACTACTCCGCCTTCTCCTCCTCTTCGTCTTCCCCCAGCCCGGCCGTTACTCTCCCTAGTCCCTACCCGCTCCTCCTCGTCCTCCCAATCGCTGCCGCCGCAATCGTCTCCTCCGCCGCTATCCAGATCTGCTCGGCTCCGCGGCCGCTCGCTCGGACATCTCCCAGATTTCGCGGGCGCTCCTCCCCGTTACGCTACGCCCCGAGATCCGCCACCGCCGTCTCAGCACCGCAGTCCCTTCGTCGGAGGTGATCCGCCACCCGAAGCCCCGCCGGCGCGCCGCCAAGGTAACGTTGCTGCCCCGGGTTACCTTTGTTTGGCCTCGTAGCATCGCGCCAAAGCTTCCCCACAGCTCGATCTTACGGTGGGCGGGTGGCATGCGAAAACGGTGGCTCCTCAGGGTTTCTTTTCCAACCCGATGGAGATTATGGTTGCTTAGAGCGTGGTGATTCTGTTGCTGACTACCGGACTAGTGCTTCATCGGATTGAGTCACGTGGCCCTTGCGGCCGCTCAGCTAAGCAATACCAGTGCCATGAAATAAGGGCGCGGTAGTGATTCTGTCATGAGCTCCATATCTGGAGGCTAGGGTATTTTTTCATGCTTAGTCGAGGTTGGAAATGCTGAACTGAACTTTCCGTTTTACTAAGGACTCTTCAATCTTCCATGATTGCTGTGTTTAGTAGAGCTTATTCTGTGGCTATGAAGCTGTGAGCTTTGCTTCACAAGTTTCTGTTTGTGTTCTCGTGTGTTGGTCTTTTTCTCACTCCAGCAGAGCCATTGTACACGTTTGGGCATCTCTCCTATAATTGTCATTTTATGTTCACGCCATGGTGATCTTTACTCCGCAGCTAGCCTACATCCTACTTATGTGTGTTAACAATGTTGAGGACTTCCTGTTCTTTGATTTGCAGCTTATAATATTCTGCCAGAGTGCGAAGGTACGGTTGGTGCAAGACAGCTTGGGTGGCTTTGCGGCATTTGCTTCATCATCATCTTAGCCAATATTTGGCCTTGGACCAAAGGCTATCTGAATTTTAAGATATGATTTAAAAAAATCATACAACGATATTCATCTACAAACATAGCCATGATGATGGTTATTCTGGAGCACACTTATAGGGTGTTCTTGACATTACCTTCCGTGCTGCAGTGTTTTGCATGTTGTAAGATTGTGGCTGTTGCTTATGATGTTCTTTAAATTTGGACCATGGAGCACGCACCACGTAACAGGGGATTTCCAACTGATCCCAAGGAATATAAGTTATATGAGGAAGTTGGCGAAGGAGTTAGTGCCACAGTTTACAGGGCTCTCTGTGTCCCGCTCAATACTTTTGTTGCCATCAAAGTTCTTGACCTTGAGAAATGCAGCAGTGACCTGGTGAGTGCTTTGCATTTATTGTGATCCACAAACCATTTATTTCAATTATGTTTCATGACCTATCCACGTACGCAGTCATTTCCTGATAAATTTATTCCTTGTGATAACAACTTCTGTACGCCATGCATATGATATAATACATAATCCAAAGACCTAGAAAAAATAAATATCAACATATTAAAGGCTCTAGTTGTTCTATTAGTGTATTGATTGATGACATGGTTTGGTTGTGTAGATAGACATTGTTCTTCTGGGTATTAGGTTTATACCAGTTTTATTGTCAGCCTACACATATTACAAAGTTGCCGAAAATGGATACACTTGAAGCACTGAATAATGCACATATGAAACTAATGATGGGCCATCCTTCCCAGAATGCCTATAATTTTCCCTCTGATTGTTGGCCATGCTGTTCTTCCAACAAATGCTACCTTTCAGAGAACTCTTGCAATTTAGTTATTCTTTCATTGAACTATACTACTATAGAAATGCAATTATATTCTTGGCAGTGTGGAATTTTTCTATGTTAAGTTAACGAAAATGCCTATCATCAATATTTTGATGTAAATGTGACTCTTTGGAGTTATTTTTTCTGATGATTGCTATCAGTTGCATTTTCTTGTTTGAGATATGGTTCTATTTATGTTTGTCAAGTGACATATGCATAATTTCTGTTCCTTGACAGTTACGTGAATACTACTTACCTTCAATATGAACATGCTAACTCCAAACAAATTGCATCTAATTTTGTTGGTTTTTCTTTGCCTGTTTTTGTCCTACCTTTCTCACCTGTTGGAGTTATCATTCTTTAGGATGGAATAAGACGGGAAGTACAAACCATGAGCTTGATTGATCATCCAAATCTTCTGCGCGCATGTTGTTCATTTGCAAATGACCACCAACTTTGGGTTGTTATGCCTTTCATGGCTGCTGGATCTGCCTTGCACATTATTAAAACTAATTTTCCAGACGGGTTTGAGGAGGCAGTCATTGCCACTCTTTTGCGGGAAGTTCTCAAAGCTCTCGTCTACCTACATTCTCAAGGGCATATTCACAGAGATGTAAAGGTATAATACGTTAGTGTTTCTTGAATCCGTACATTTTGAGGCATTTGACATAACAGAATTAAGTTGAGTCATCTTTATCTGGTTTAACAACAAAATAGTTACACCCCACCTATTTCTATAGAGATACCATTTCAGAAATTTCATTCATCATCCGGAACTGTTTCACTACTGAAATTGTCAGATTACGTTCCCTTCATTGTGAACAACCTTATTAGTAGAATTTCTTATCAATGTAGCTTTCTGTTGAATCTTGAACTGTTCCCTTAAGCTATGCGCCAGTCCGTGTGTTAGGGTTTGGTCAGACAGCATGTGGTCCTCCCAAATGGCGACCCGTCCGTGGTTATGACTTCTCCAGTGTGGTTTGCAACATAATATCTTTGCTCTGAGAGGGAGACAAATGCATCTTTCTCATCATGGATTGATGGTACAACAGTATGACGAGAGGAGTGAGAATAATGGTGAGGGCAGAACAATTTTAATGCTATTGAGGATAGAGCAGATTGCTAAATAGTGTCACTAAGGTGTTTATCTAGAGAACGACTAGTTTCTTACGGTGTTCTCACTTAGCCCAGTGATGGTTAGTTGCCAGGCTGGGATTCCCAAGCATTGCCCAGGGTGTCAGGGGGCTGCATGGTTGGTTGGATAAGTAGATCCTTGTGCGCCAGTCAATAGTTGGCAAGAAAACCTTAGATAAATAAGGAAATGCACGCACATTGATTGTTTCTAGCAGTCAATGTTCTGTTGCAAGCCTTGACACTTGTTTGCTTTGCGAACTATTGGCTGTGTGAAATATAGGCTAAATGTTGGGACTGATCCAAATAGAGGTCAATTTTTGTTGGTCTGGCACCTATTGGCGGGGCACAAATGTGCATCCAACCTAAGTGTTGCCAACTTCCGTTTGTCCATTTAATCCCAAATACGTGTGACCATCTACCCTTGCAATACCTGTTCAGTTGTTCACTTGGCCCACCGAGACCAGTTTTTGGCACTGGTTTTGCACACCCCGTTTTCACATCACTGGTTTTGCCACGTGGCATTCAATGTCTGATTTTCTTCATCTCTTTCTCTCTCCATGTGAGTATATGGTTAGGCGGCCGATGCTGTGCATGTTCTAAATTATGTACTCGAACAGTTAGCAATATAAAACACTACAAATGTATATACTCTAATAATGATAACTTAAATGTTTTAACTCTTATATTTACTTAGACCATCTTTGTCCACATATTCTAATTTGTGTTCGAAATTACTAATCCATTTCAGGCTGGAAATATCCTAATAGATACAAATGGAACTGTTAAGCTAGGAGACTTTGGAGTTTCTGCCTGCATGTTTGACACAGGGAACAGACAACGAGCAAGAAATACATTTGTTGGGACCCCTTGCTGGTAAATATTCTTCATCTAACATTTTGTGAACATTTAGGTTTGGTATCTCATGTCTATCGTTCTCTTTGGTCTCTGCTTATGTAAACATATTTATGTCAAAGCATACGTAACCCCATGCATATTGCAGGATGGCTCCTGAAGTCATGCAACAACTGCATGGTTATGATTATAAGTAAGTCCACATCTAGTAACTTTAAAATTTAACTAATTAATTGTTTTAGTTGATTAAGCTGTTTCTCTTTTTACTTTTTCCATCACAATTTACAAACAGAGCTGACATTTGGTCCTTTGGGATAACGGCATTAGAACTAGCACATGGTCATGCTCCATTTTCAAAGTACCCTCCAATGAAGGTGAGCACTTAAGTATATCTGTTTTCTGTTAATTAACTTCATTCAACTTACTCTGTTACAGAATGATAACATTGCATGCTACCCTTATCACCTTGCAGGTGTTGCTTATGACCTTGCAAAATGCGCCGCCAGGTTTAGACTATGAGAGGGACAAGCGATTTTCAAAGGTTAGTTCTATTTAGAACGTTCCATCTGTGGATAATTGAGATTTTATATTAATCATGTGCATGTTATTTGCAGTCTTTCAAGGACTTGGTTGCTACATGCTTAGTGAAGGATCCACAAAAGCGTCCCTCTTCAGAAAAGTTGTTGAAACATTCGTTTTTTAAGCAAGGGCGAACAGCTGATTTTTTAGCACGGAGTATTCTCGAGGGACTCACTCCACTGGGTGACCGCTTTAGGGCCTTAAAGGTGAAAAACAGTGTTTTACGGAGTGGCGGGACATTTTGTAACCAGCCTGACCTATATTTTACTCCTCTGTAGGCGAAAGAGGCTGACTTGCTTCTCAATAACAAGCTTGGTCCAGAGAGCAAGGAGCAGTTATCACAGGTTAGGGCTTGCCCTTTGGTTATTTGAAATCTTACATCCCAGAAAATGGAAATTAGTGCCGCTCTTCTGTACGATGTATCAGAGATGTCTTAGATTAGTGCTTAAATGGTCATATGAGGTTGATTTGCGGTTTTGCCTCCTTCAAGGAAGGAAATTATATTTATATTGTTGCTGATCTCTTACAATATATAATCGGATTATTGTTTTGAACTGCCTTTTCTGCATTTTGACTCCCTTTTTCTTTCTAAATGTGCCAAGCTATTTACACTAGGCTTGGCGTTTGCTTGACTTCTGAAGAGAACTTTGGTTCTCTGTTTTGTATCTGTAACTAATTGTCGATCTCTTTCTGGGGGTTTAAACAGAAATATTTTACTACAGTTGGTTAGAACATGGAACTGTGATGCTAGCGAGTACGGGTCATAGTTGCCATGTTTCTTTATTAATCTGCTGGAATATAAAGGCTTTTTGATTTTTCTTAGTTTTGATTTGAAGTATCAGTACAGATCTAATACAAATATTTCCCTTCCAGAAAGAATACATAAGGGGCATCAGTGGCTGGAATTTTAATCTGGAGGACTTGAAAGCAGCAGCTGCCCTTGTAAGAGCACATTTCCCCCTTACTCTACTAGCTAATGCGAGTTGGGCGATAATTAGACTCCCCTCCCTCCCACCCCCACCACGCCATACACAGAAAGACACAATATAATGCCTGCTAGAAACCTGTGTTCTCTAATTTTCAAATGTATTCGTTGGCAGTTAGACAGTTCAAATGGCACATATTGTTTTGATTCCAACAACAAAGATAAGGACGGGCTACAAGGTGCTTATAATGAAGCAGAAAATATTTACCAGGAAAGGGTCAACCGTGGTGCTTCTGCAAGGCTTGAGGAGGTACTATGGTCGTAGTTATTGCTGTGATTTAGTTAAAGTAGCCTAGACCTATTATATCGTTGACTAATTCTTCTGACTTAACAGGATGAGATACAAGAAGTTGAAGATCTGAATGGAGATCTCGCCTCTTCATTTCCAACCCGTCCCCTTGAGGCACTGAAGTAAGTTGTGAAATTTCATCACTCTCACTTTGCCATATTCCATCAAATTTAACAATCTTTTAATATTACCTATGATGTTATAGTTTTATCTTAGTAATCTGTTTGATAGATTGTGGCGTTTGTGCTCTCAGAGTTCAGACATGAAATATATTGCTTTATGTATGTCCAATTTAATTTAGATACCAGCAAATGTTGTGCAATCAATTTGGTAGTCTCTCGTATTCTATGAAATGCATCTGGTAATGACAGAGTTCATGGTTCTATATTATCATCATATGGTGCCAGAAGTTAGCATACACGGTTTGATGAGTTAATCCTACTGTTTTGCGTACTAATGAATTTGCAGTTTTTGAGCTTCTGTTGCTTAAAAGTACTAGTCAAATGTGAAGGATTTTTCATCGAATATAGTGACACAGGTCTTGCTTTGATGTTTGCGATGATGATGATCTGGACCCTACTGGTATGAATTTGCGGGTGCAACCAAGCAAGGAATCTACATCACCTCTGCAAGAGCATAGTAGAAGTGAAAACTCTAATGGTGAAAATCTGGAAAGAAGTGTTTCTGTACCCTCAAATTTGGGAAATAGTGCATATCACAAGTTCTCAAGTGGCTCTCTAATTCCCGAGCATGTTCTTTCTCCTTACAAGAATGTTGGTAGTGATTCACAAAGGTAAACTATGCAGTTCATTTTTTTCTGAACTACCATGCAATATTTTTCTTGGATCATAATTTATTTTTATTCTCAAACACGCAGCTAACTACATGTCATTTTGTATTAGAAATGGACCATAATTTCTTCATCTCAAATACAGAATAGCGGGTTTAATTTTAATGTACCATCCATAGCTCTTGAAGAATTTGAACTTTGAACCATATCGCCTTGAAGGTGAAATATCACATCTGTTCTACAATAACCAAACTATACCCATTCATGTCCTTGTTAACCTACTATTGCTGGTTGTAAGCAAGTCCCATTAGGCTACTACTGTTGTCACCAACGCCAGCTAACGAACTCGACCAGCCTGCCGACGGGGTTTAATTTCGCTTCTGCCGCTGAAAGTCTAACATTCCTCACACTATTTGCTTGGGTGACATCTACAGTTGCTTAGTTATTGGTGTGAAACTTAAGGCTGTGTGGTTAGTTAGATAAGAAGTGAAGGACATTGTTCTTTTGGGACATGTTAACTTTCAAACCCACATGGGTCATATACTTGTACTTTCCTCTGACAACCTAGCTTGAAAGCCTTTTTGGACTCCCCTCTGATCTTAAAAATAAATATTCTGATACTTGTCTTGGTGAACACATTAGTTAGGACATCCTGATTCATTTGGTAGAACACATCCTCCATTTAATGGGAATTCTAGCCTATCTAGAAAATAATTGGAAGAGAATAAAGAAGCATGGATGTCTTCTACAACTTCGGCCAACAATGTTATAGTAGTGGTAATATTGACTATCGCAGTTTGACTTGTTCCATTCACTTATTGTAGCTTCCTGTTCTTGTCTGCGTTTTTTACTCTTCATGTGTCTTCCTCTCCCTGTCTCATGTTGGCTATTCTTCACTGTGGTTAACACTTGAAATTTTGCAAAATGCAAGGAATGAATTTCATCAGAAAATTCTGAGCAGCAGAAACCGAAGTGGCCCTTTATTCTTCCGTCAAATGAAGGACACACGCTCACATCTGTCTGGTAAGATGATCATGGGCCCTACTCCAACCTCTCTCAAGTAGGATGATCATGATATCTCATCTTTGACTAGATCCTCGTAAATGGGAATTTGGCAACCAACCGGTTTCATGTTATTTTTAATATCTTATAAGTAGCCTGAAGTTACTGCCTGGCATTTAACATCACATGTCACATCTGAGCAGTTGCACCTGATGCAGCATCGGAAGGAAATGCTGTCCAGCGAAGGGGGCGTTTTCAGGTTACATCAGATAATCCTACTCAAAAGGTACTGGGTTTTATTCAGTAGAGAAGTTACTGAGAACTCATATCATCATAGTTAATTGTATTTGATATTTGTCTTAATTATGAGCCAGGAACAAACCTTGGATTGTCTTAATTTAGACTGTGATCCCTCATGGTATGAGGACATACATGTTCAAGTGTATTATGTAACTAAGAGCTGAAGTGATTTTAGTGCATAGGTTTACTCATTTTGTTCTGAACCTATAGACTAAAAGATGTCTAGACACATGTGTTTCAGTGAAAGGCTAAAACATCTTATATTTTGAAATGGAGGGAGTACAATGTTCTACTAGTAGAGGGCTAGATCCTAAAGTGCCTTTTTCATGAGGAAAAAAATGGACAGCAACAGTTACCTTTCTGCATGATGAAATTGTTCTGGCTTAATTTTATACAGAAGTCGGATCCTGAAGAATACAAATTCCTAAGTAACCCAGAGCATTCAGTGTATATCTCCCACACATGTTAGTCTATCATCTTTTCTTCAAAGGTCCCCCCTAAAGGTTGCTTAGTCAGGGGTTGCTGCAAGGGAAAAATTATGATTGACAATTCCGGAAAATATGCCTAATTTGCTGCGTGCAACTGTGCTATTAATATATTTTTTCAGTTTTTAATTTGTAGGGCACGGATAATTCTAACTCTACTTGCCAACTGTAAATTTGTTAGGTTGCTCCTCCAGCAAGCAGGACAAATTTATCAAGTGGAGTAACACGGCCAGCTTCCAACTCATCCACAATTCTTCCAACACTACAATTCTTGATGCAGCAAAATAGTATGCAGAAGGTATATTGCGTTTATTATTTGTGAACACAAAAATTGGTTAGCATTCTTACAATTCTTTGAATCCTCAGGAAGTACTAAGTAGACTGATATCTTCAATTGAGGAAACATCTGGTATGTATCATAGGAATTGTGTATGTTGAACTTCAACGAGATAATTTGACCATACTGATTATGGCTTCGCATGTATATATTTTCTGGCAGATTCTTCCGATGCAAGTACGGTTAGTTCGTCTCAGGTGTGTCCCACGGAGTGTTCTTCTGTTTTCATATTGACATGTGAAGAATATACATTTTTTTTTGCTTGTTTGATAAGTGCTGATATATCTGTAGTCATCGGGCTCGCTTGTTAGAGAGAAGGGATTGGAGTCATATGTTACCCATCTGCAGCGAAGGTATACTACTTTTCTCACAGTGGTTCTCCATGTTCAAGGAAACTTGACTGAATTTGTTGAATTTTCCAGTGTCACAGAACTCGCCGAGGAAGTGCAGAGATTAAAGCTGAGAAATAATCAGGTAAATTCTCAGAAACAAAATATTTGGAGAGTTGCATTTGCTTCGATGAACAGATGAAGTTTTTGCTGATGCATGAAAATAACTTACATTTTTGAAGTTCTGTTTTGATTGTATATTATGTGTGCTAACATTCATTTTGTTCTCTGCATAATAGCTTGAGCAGCAGATCAATGGGTTGTCGAAAAAAGATGAAAGGTTGCGAGAAGAGCATACCAAGCAATGATATATAGCGCTGTAGCCGCCCGTTGTATAATTCGGTTCCCCAATTTTGAACCTGGTTAGCGAAATTAATTGTATTTATTTCGATATCAGGTAGTTGTATCATTGTAATTGTAAGTATTTTAGCAAGTTCAAACTATAGTAATTTTGATTTGTACAGCGTTTTTTGGGTTATTGGTCAGAATTAGTTTCTATTGACTAATATATAGACGGGGCTTGCGTGAGCTCTTTGTGAACTTGTATGTCCTGTGTCTCATACTTATGCATGGGCATGCTTGAACTTCTCTTTCCTACATGATTTAGAACGTTATTATGCAGTATATTTCATCTGTTTCTTAATGTATGATGTTTTGGTAGCTCAAATTGAACTGACAAAAATTCTTATACTCCCTCTGTCCATGGTAATTTGGACCAGGATGAAGCCGTTCAGAGGAAAACGGATAACCGGTCCGCTTGTTCACTTATCTAGGTCCACCGGGCAGGAGAAAACCCTGCCAAAGAAATAACCTTGTCGGGTCCTAGGAGTCCTGGGAAGTGTGCTCTGGGGGGCCTTGGGCTGGCCTCGTGTGGTTACTCGAAGATCTTTCCTGCCACCATCTTGAACTCGGCCTTCTCCTAGTCTGTACACCACCTGTTCGACCCTTTGTCCGGCCCGGACATGTACTACATACTACCATCTTTTTTATGGCCGTGGCTGTCCTTGTCCTGGTACGCAAGCTTGAGCTCATCCGTTTCATAATCGTGCAGACCATGGACAACAATGGGGACGAGTATATTAAAAAAAAAATTATATTAAAAATACCCAGTAGGGACGAGTACTTCTACAAGAACTTTGTTGCGCTGTACTTCGACAAGTCTGACGATGCCATTGAGCTTTTGCTGGTCTCGGCCGTGCTCCTCCATCAGCACAATGAGGGCATGAAGCAACACAATGAGGGCATGAAGCAAACATACTGTGGTTCGGTCAAGGGTCGGGCCGTGGCGTTGGAACGTGGCCGAGTCGTTGACCACGAGCTACTGTTTCAGGACTACTTTCATCGCACCAACCCTTTGTACCCTCCTATCCTTTTCTGGCGACGCTTTCAGATGTCAAGGAAGGTCTTTCATACGTCTTCACGGAGTGAGGGATCATGATGACTACTCTTTGAAAAAGATGCGATCGGTAAGCTCGGCTTCACCTCCTACCAAGAATGCATTGTAGCTATTCGCATGCTTGCTTATGGAGTAGCTGCTGATTTTGTTGATGAGTACTTGAGCATGAGTGAGTCCACTTGTCTAGAAGCAATGTACAAGTTTTGCAAAGCTGTGGTGGAGGTTTTCAGTGATTTTTTTTGAGGGTACACAATGTTGTTGACACTCGCTGCCTCTTGCCTTTTAAAGAAACCAGAGAGTTCTCATGAATGATTGGAAGCATATATTGTGCACTAGGAGAGGAAGAACGGTCCATTTGCCTTGCAAGGGCAAACAAGGGATATTCTAAGGGGTGCACATTCATACTTGAGGTCGTTGTATCCCACGATCTTTGGATTTTGCACTCTTTTTTTGGCATGGCTGGTTCCATTATAACATATGTGTCGTTCAGAGGTCCCATGTGTTTTCTAGACTTGCAGAAGGCAACGCTCCTCGTGTGAACTTTCAGGTGCGAGGCCAAACGAACAACAAAGCATATTATCTTGCAGATGGTATCTATCCTACTTATTCTACCTTTGTGAAGATCATTCGCAAGCCCACCGAAGAGAAGCAAAATAGGTTGGCCAGGGAGCAGGAGGCCGCTAGAAAGGATGTGGAGTGAGCCTTTGGTGTGCTCCAATCTCGCCGAGCTATAGTGTGGCACCCAGCTCGAAGTTGGAGCAAAGACACAATGCGGGCAGTGATAACGGCTTGTGCGATCATGCACAACATAATTGTCGAAGATGAGCGTGATGAAGGCATCTATGACTAAGGCTAGGAATTTCAGGAAGAATTAGTTGAAACCGAGCTCGGACCGCCACCTACTTTTGCGCAATTCTTGTAGGTGCATCATGAGATTCGAGATCGGACAACTCATAACAACGTCCAGAATGATTTGGTTGAACATATGTGGGAATTTGTGGAAAACCAACGGAACGAGGAGCCAAATAATTAGCTTCTTTCTCCTTTTATTTCAATTTTAATTCATGTAATTTGATTGTGTAAACCATGCACTTCTATTTTTTTTGTGAACTATCATTTAAATTTCAAATTTAGAACTATTTTTGTTATATGAATGTGTGTATGTATGGAATCATTTTATGCATTGAGATATATCTAGTTTTTATAAAAAGGCCGGACAAATGGGAGGCACCGTTGGGTGCACCGGCTAGGCCTGTCCTACCCGACCGCAAACGGACCAAATGGTCAAAATGGTTGTCTGTTTTGCGAGGCATGTTAGAGATGCCTTATTGCTATCCTCTCCAACCTCTCTTTCATGTCTGCTCGTTTCTCCACGGTCTACCACAAATTGATGCTAGAGAAGATCGCCGCAGCCTCCAGTATTGCATAGGAGCTTGCACTCATTCCGTGCACACCACGGCCTACTCAATTTTTTTGCGTTAGCAGACAATTTCTCCCTGCTCTGTCTCCAAGCCGGTTGCGGCAGTACGCGTTGTCGTGCTGAAAGGGGTCCTACTACATATGGTCATCGACGCTGCTACACGCGACAACCGACGCTGATATAGACGATGACCGACGCTGCTACAGACAATCGTCGGGGTTGCTAGAAGCAACCACCGACCCTGCGACACACAATCGTCGGAGCTACTACACGCGGTCACCACCCCTGCTATATGCAACCGATGATTCTGCTACAGATGACGGGCGGCGCTGCTAGAAGCGGTCGCTAGGGGCTACTACACGGGGCCACCGCCCCTACTACACACGATCGTCGGCGCTTCTACAAGCGGTCGCCGGGGCTGCTATAGACTGTTAGAATAGGTCTAGCATGTCATGTACCATATATACGCTAACTCATGTACTCGTGTAGGTATTGTAACCTATTGATCAATATATAATACAATGAGGTGAAGGCGTTGCCCCATGATACCCCCAAACCAAACTTTGTAACAGAGCCCTAGAGCTTCACCGTCACCTAAACCCTAAGAGCCATCGGCAGATCGTGATCTCACGCACCCACTGCCGCCCTCTAGGTCTCCGATGTAGGGGCTCTCACCTCCCAGCCATCCGCTACCATCACTGCTACCGTTGTCCCCTCCATCGCGGTGCGTCTCGACCACAACAATTTCATGTTGTGGCGCGCACCTGCCCTCCCTAACTTCGCCGGCACCAGCCTCCATGGCTATCTCGATGGGATAGTGATAGCGCCGTCCAAAACAATCACCACTGCCACTAGTGGTGCAGCTCAGACGGTGACCAACCATGACTACCACCGATGGTGGATGGTGGATCAGAAGGTCCTCAGACTCCTTCTCTCTTCCATGACCGAACATATTGCTAGCCATATGATTGGCTACAAGACGTCAGCTAAGGTGTGGAAGACCGTCCGCTGCATGTTCGTTGCGCAGAATCACGCCAGTGTTCGCCACATCCGACGCCAAATCCAGGTGCTCAGGAAGCATGACATGATCACCAACAAGTATATGCATAAGGTGAAAACCCTTGCCAATTCCATGGATGCCATCACATCTCCTCTCTCAGATGACAAGATCATCGACTACATGCTCACCAATCTTGGCTCGACCTTCAAGCCGATCATTGCACCCATCTTTGTAGCGACCATGATAGTATCGCTCTCCGCTTTTTATTCCCATATACTTAACTATGAGGCTCTTCAAGCACAGTAGGCAGAGGCCAAGGACTGGTCCTCCTCGGCGAACGCGGCTGCACAGCCAGGTGCTATTGGCTTCGCCAAACGGGCACCATTGCAGGACACCGAGCGACAAGGTGGTCGTCCCTTTGGTGGTTTAACCATATTGTATTTCTGTTGTGGTACATACAGATCATGAAAAAGCGATAGGAGAATCCAGAAGCTGTGGATGAAGAGCTTTCTGCATTGGCGTGTGGCCTAGATTTCCGAGTAAGAACATATTCAGCTTGTATTGTGGATGCAGTTCGGCTCCTCACCACTGACCGTGAGAAGGGCAAGAAAACAAAAAACAGTGGAGTAATGACTGAAGGTTGTAACTTGGAGAAGGATATCCATTTTTATGGTGTCCTCAAGGATATCAAGGTGTTGTATTTTAACTCTGATTTGGAACACCAACGATTAGTTGTGTTATTCCACTGCGATTGGTATCATCTTGAGGGCCACAAGGATACGGAGATGGTGTATGATAAACTCTTCTGGAGTGTCAACATTACCAATTTTTGGTACAAAGATGACAGCTACATCTTGGCAACCCAGGTGAAAGGATATTGTTTTCTCCATGTATTTTTGGTGTTGATGACAACTCCATTAGTGGTTTAACCGTGTGCCTAAGTTGCAGGTTTTATCTATGAACGATTTAGTTGGTGGACGTCTCTCTAGAAGGAGCTTAAAGACGGTGGCTATTATTTTCACTTTTTCTTCTCTTTGCTATAGGCTACCGTACTATCAAGAGGGGGTCCACCTTGGAAGGTTGTGGGAAATCACTATTTCATGCACATACCATATTAGTACATCCACAACCTTCCCAGTTTTCCTGTGAGAAAGAGTTCCCTGAGGAGTTCGAGTGGTTTCAGCCCTGACCGGTAGTATCGGCCAGGCGCCAGTAGTACCGCCAAAGGGTGTTTCGGGGCTGATCGAGTGGAACTTTCGACTACTGTTCCGATCCTAATTCTGGTAAACATGGAATCGGCTCAGGAATACTTCTGTATCCAAATGCCTATTTGACGGAATTAGTATCAGAACTAGCGTCGGTAGTACCGGCCAGAACCTGCGCTGACCAGCCCTAGTCCCCTTGAGCGGTAGTACCGCTCCCGGCCCAGTAGTACTGATCAGCTCTGGTGACTTGGTATTTCTGATCCCAGTTCTGCACCAAGTTCTGGCAACTATGAGATCAACTCAGATAGTTCTCTGCATCAAGATGATTATTTCCTGGTAGTTGGATCGGAACTAGGATCGGTAGTTCCGGTCATTTCATGGGGGCACGCTGAACAGTCAACCCGACCGTTCCATGGGCATCTTCGGATGGTTGGGATACCGCTCACCAGAACTACCGGCCCACCACCGGTAGTACCGGTGGTGTCGGGGTGGGGCAAAATCTGTCCATTTGAAGGAGGCCTATTTAAGGCCTTCTTCTTCCTCCTCTTGCCTGATCTCTTCGTTTTCTCTTTCCTCAATTAATACAAGAGTTTGACTTGCCTAGATCTCTCTCCCTACCCACTCAAAACTCTTGATCTTTTGAGGATTGGGAGAGGTGACCTAGATCTACACTTCCACCAAAGGAATCGTGATTTCCCCCACTCATCCTTAGTGGATCTTTTTACTCTTGGGTTCTTGGAACCCTAGACAGTGTAGGACATCCTCAGAGCTGGCGCAATTGTTGTGAAGCTTTGTGGTGTCGTTGAGGGCCTCCAATTGAGTTGTGGAGTCTCCCCTCAACCTTGTTGTAAAGGTTTCGGTTGGCGCCTTCAAGGTCACCGGTTAGTGGATTGTGAGGCCACCTTTGTGGTGGTGCTCACCCGAGAAGAAGGTGAAGCCTTTGTGGCGCTCGGGTGACCTTGTGTGGCCCCGACACCTCTCCAACATAGGCGTAGCTTCCTTGGAAGTGAACTATAGGAATTACATCTCCGTGTCCCCTCACCGGTTCATTCGTTCCTCTCCTTTATTACTTGAAATTACCATCTTGTTTACTTGTTGTATCGTTTTCCATATAAGCTATTCATCTAGCTGCATCTCTAGTGAACTTTACATTGTGCAAAGCCTAAAATTGCAAGGAAAGAATAAAAATTGGTAGTCTCCATTCACCCCCTCTAGTCAACCAAAGTTGGGCCTTTCAATTGGTATTAGAGCCTCGGCTCTTACTTCGGGCTTAACCGCCTAAGAGACAATGGCCGATGAAGATGGGAGTGTGGGTGCAACCACCAAGAAATTGGCCTCCATGGATGACCTCAATCGATTGGAGACATCCATGATGACCAAGTTTGAGGAAATGATGACCCTCTTGCAATCCCTTAAGCCTAGCCCCATGCAAGAAACCCCTCATGATGCATCTCTTGCCGCCGAAGCCCCTCCCGCTCTTGTGCAAGTGGTCGCCCCTGGGGTGAATCCCGCGGCTACCCCAAAACACTTGGGCTTAGGCTTTGTGGCTCAAACCACCAAGCTCCCAAGCGAGAGCACCGAGGGGCTAGGTGACTCCTCCTCCAAAGAGGGAGATGACGGAAAGTACTACTCGGCAGTACCACCACTGTTGAAGTACACTCCAGACCCACCTATTCCCATGCCGCATATCATACCTCAAGGAGCACCTCCCATGCTAGATACTTCCAACTTCACCAATTGGCAATATCTAATGCGATCTCACATTTCTAGCTCTTCTATTGAATTTATGAGGATTGTGGAAGAAGGTTTTTCCCCATATGATGCAAAGAAGTTCACTCGGGCCGAGGTCGTGGACAAGCAGCTCAATGTCACCGCTTTGGGCATGATCCAAAAGGCATTATCTCCTAAGGACTTTGCTCACATTCACCAATTCTCCACCACCAAAGAAGCTTGGGATCATCTCACCAAGTTGTATGTTGGGAATGCTAGCATTCAAAGCTCCAAGTTTGATGAAGTCAACAATGAGTCTGATGGCTTTGCAATGCAAGATGATGAGACACCCAAAGACATGTATCATCGTCTCAAGGTTCTTTGTTGTACTATGAGAGACCTTGGTGCTACCTATGTTGATGACAAGTTTATGAAGAGGAAGTTTGTTCAAGCCCTTCTTCCCTTTGAGGAGCAAAAACTCAACTCCATCAAGGGGAGAAGCAACTACCACATCATGTCCTCTCAAGATGTGTTGAGTGAAGTTATTGCCATGACTATTGCCAAGAAGAATGCGGAGTTTGCTCGTGCTCGTTCTTATGGGTCTCAAAAGTTGAACCTAGTCTTGAAGGCTCAAGTGGTGGAAGTTGATGAAGACGAATACTAGCGAGTGGTCTCAAGAGGACATAAAATATGCCTTCAATGAACACTTGGCTCTTGCATCAAGGGCCTTTTGGAACAAACCGGGCATGAAGTCAAGGTCAAGGGACAACCCAAGATTCAACTCAACCATGAAGGATCCAAAGGCAAGATCTTGCTACAATTTCAATGACAAGAGTCACTTTGTAGCCCAATGCCCTTTCGAGAATAGAGAATACAATGGAGGCCGTCTCATTCGCAAGAGCAAAGGAAATGTCTCATCTTTGACTGAAGGCTCCATGAAGAGTACTTCTCGGGCGCGGATGATGATGATGAGAGTGAAGGTCAAGGTGGAGACATCATGGGAGTTGCCACTGTTGCTACTTATTCTACCCCACGGGTATCTCTCTTCGACTCACCAAATGAGAACATCACCAACCGCAACCAAAAGTGTCTCATGGCCAAGGCCACCGAGGTAATACCCACTTTGAAGTCTCCCACAAATGAACTTCCTTTGCATGATCTAGATGGTTTAGAGGTTAAGAAAGAGATGGTAAGCATGTGTGAATCCATGAAGCATCTAGATGATGATACTAGAATGTGCTTTGAAACTCTTGTAAACCAACTTGACCATGCTAGGGAAATGCTAGATGAGAAGGAAGAGGTTATTGACATGCTAGGTAAAAATGAGAGAGAGGCCGTCGATAAAATTGCCTCTCTATCTCAATCCCTTGAAGATGAACATAACATGAGAATAACTCTTGAGGAAAGTGTGGATAAACTTGTAGATGACCACAATGCCGTCATAACGTAGCCTGTTAAAGAACGAGATCATGCTCTTGCTTCATTGAATGTCCTTAAAAATGAAAAAGTTGAGTTTGGTATTAGTCATGAGTGTCTTAATGACTTTGAGAAACTCAAGGAGGAACATCATGCCTTGGAGAGTAAATTCTCAAGTCTCTTTGAGGCTCATGAGCGTCTTCAAACTCGTTTGAATAATGAACATTCAAAGTCTTCCGCTATGCCTATTGTACATTTGCCTTGTTCTTCTAACCCTTGTTGCAAGCATGTGAATCTTGTTGAGGAAAACAAGGTGTTGAAAGATCAACTTGCAAAAGGTCAAGTTGACAAAAAGAAGAAGAACAAGAGGAGGAACAAGAAAAAGAAGAAGAGCAAGAGCTTTGCTCAAGGATCCTCACATTCTTCTACGTTTGTGCAAAGTGATAACTTTGTCGGGAAGAACAACCCTTCTTACATTCTTTGCAAATCTTTTGATGGTCATGCTTATGTAAAATACAATGGCACATCTTACACTCATGATTATCATTGGACTATTTGGGTACCTAAGACCCTTGTGCCTAATAAAAGGGGACCCATTGCAAAATGGGTACCTGAAATCAAAGCTTGATTTTCTTGTCGGACTTTGCTTTCGGTGGTGCAAAATGGGTGCTTGATAGTGGAGCTACAAGCCATATGACCGGAAGCAAGTCTATCATGTTAGAGATTAGGCCTAATTTTTCCAATACTATGGTCTCCTACGGCGATAAAACAAGTTCACAAGTATTTGGTTTTGGTAAGGTGGTAGTAACCCCAGATGTATCCTTGGTTAATGTCATGCTTGTCAAAACCCTTGGTTACAATATCCTTTCCGTTCGTGCTCTAGCCATTATGGGTCTTTCATCCTTCTTTAATGATCACTTTGTGGTCCTCATGCGGAGCAAGTCTCTCATGGTGGCTTTTGTTGGATACGTAGAGCATGACTTGTATGTGGTGGATTTCTCCAGAAAGCCCTCTACACATGCTATATGTTTCTATGTGAAAGCCGTTGCGGGCTGGTTGTGGCATCACCACCTAACCCATGTAAACATGAAGGATTTGCAAAGTCTCTACACGGAGAGCCACATCCTTGGACTAAAAGACATCTCCTTTGCCAAAGGTCGTGTGTGCAGGGCTTGTATTGAAGGAAAGATGCATGAGAAGCCTCACAAGATCCTCAATCAAATAACCACCAAATAGTGCTTGGAGATTCTTCACATGGATCTCTTTGGGCCTCCTTCTCATGATAGTCTTGGGGGAAAGAAGTATTGTTTGGTGATTGTTGATGACTTCTCGAGATATACTTGGGTCTACTTCTTCAAGTTCAAAAGCGAGACTCAATAAACTATCATCGAATTTGCCAATCAAGTTCAACGGAAATACAATGCTACTATCCTCACCATTCGAAGTAACAATGGCACCGAGTTCAAGAACTACACGTTGGATGAGTTTCTTAGTGGTGAGGGGATCAAGCATCAATATTCAACTCCTTACACCCCTCAACAAAATGGTGTTGCCGAAAGGAAGAATCGTACTTTGATGAATGCAGCCTGGACCATGTTGGCAGAATTCAAGTCACCATATAACTTTTGGGTCGAATCCATATCAACCGCTTGCCATGCAACTAATCACCTCTACCTACGCAGGAAGAAGAACATGACTCCATATGAACTTCTCACCGGGCGCAAGACAAATGTCAAGTACTTCTGGGTGTTTGGTTGTAGATGTTTCATTCTCAAGAAAGGCGTCCGCTTGTCAAAGTTTGAGTCTAGGGCTCAAGAAGGGTTCTTCATTGGGTACTCAAATCAATCCCATGCCTATAGAGTCTACAACAAGGCAACAGGAAGAGTTGAAGAATCTAGCAATGTTAAGTTTGATGAAGATCATGAGTCGCTTGTGAGGAAAGACGGTGTTGGTGATCCAAGTGATGAAATTCCTCCCCAAGCCATAAGAAGAATGGGTGTGGGATTCTTTCACCCCATTGAGGATCCCCTTGTGGCCGAAGGAGAAGGACCAAGCTCCACTCATGCGGAGCCTTCACTCTCACAAGACCATCTTGCACTTCAAGGACAACTTATTGCTTCTCAAGGTTCTCCAAGATCTTCTCAATATCTTCATGTCCATGACTTTTCAAGCTCAAGTCTACCTCAAGTCGATCAAGCCCTACCTCACCAAGATAGTGAAGCTCCTCAAGTCAATGATGATCAAGGTCAAGTTGAAGAAGATCAAGCTAACAATGACATAGGCCAAGCTAATGTCTCTCCACCATATGATGGTGACTCTCCTACGGTTGATGTTGATGAAGATAGTGATCAAGTTCATGCATATAGTCAAGGCGGGGACTCCAATCGTGGTGATGACCAAGTGGTTGCTCAAGAATCTTGGCTTGAGACCCAAGCCCACCGTCAAGCATACCGTCTCGCCAAGCTCATCAAAGATGGCCATATCCTTGATAATGTTTATGGATATTTCAATAGGGGCTCTACTACTAGGAGACACCTAACTTCCGTTAGTTCTCATCATGCTTTTATTTCTCATGTTGAGCCCCAGAAGGTTTTCGATGCTCTTGAAGATGATGATTGGCTTGATGCTATGAATGAAGAACTCCACAACTTCAAGAGGAACAAGGTGTGGACACTTGTGAAGAGACCAAGAGATTGTCAAAATGTGATTGGGACCAAGTGTATCTTCAAGAACAAGAGGGATGCCAATGGTATAGTCGTCCGCAACAAGGCAAGGTTAGTTTCCCAAGGATACTCTCAAGTTGAGGGCATTGACTATGGTGAAACTTATGCTCCCGTTGCTCGTCTAGAATCCATTCACATGCTTCTTGCTTATGCTACCCATCATAATTTTAAATTGCAACAAATGGATGTCAAGAGTGCTTTTCTTAATGGTCCCTTAAAGGAATTGGTGTATGTCAAGCAACCTCCGGGCTTTGAGGAGCCCCACTTCCCGGACCATGTCTACAAACTCGATAAGGCACTATATGGTCTCAAACAAGCCCAACGTGCGTGGTATGAGTGCCTTAGAGAGCTTTTGTTAGACCGTGGTTTTGAAGTAGGCCTCATTGATCCCACTCTTTTTACTAAGAAAGTTATAGGAAACTTATTCATTTGCGAAATCTATGTTGATGATATTATTTTTGGGTCTACTAACAAAGCTTTTAATGAGGATTTTGCTAAGCTCATGACCGACCGCTTTGAGATGTCTATGATGGGGGAGTTGGAATTCTTTCTTGGTTTTGAAGTCAAGCAATTGAGGAAGGGAACCTTAATCAACCAAGCTAAATATGTCCAAGATATGCTCAAGAAGTTCAACCTTGATCAAGTAAATGGAGTCAAAACTCCCATGCCCACAAAGGTTAATCTTGTTCTCGATCCCAAGGGTAAGGATGTGGATCAAAAACTTTATCGCTCGATGATTGATCCTTTGCTCTATCTTTGTGCATATCGACCGGATATTATGTTGAGTGTGGGTATGTGTGCAAGATTCCAAGCCGCACCAAAGGAAAGCCACATGGTGGCGGTCAAGATAATCTTTCGATATTTGGTTCATACCCCTAACTTTAGGTTGTGGTACCCCAAGGGAGATAGCTTTGACCTCATTGGATACACAGATTTGGATTAGGCAAGAGACAAAGTGGAAAGGAAGTCAATCTCCGGTGCTTGTCAATTGCTTGGAAGATCTTTGGTGTGTTGGTCCTCAAATAAGCAAAACTACGTGTCTATGTCCACCGCCAAAGCCGAGTACATATCCACCGCAAGTTGTTGTGCTCAATTTCTATGAATGAAGAAAACCTTAAAGGATCTTGGACTTTCTTTCAACAAGGTGCCCCTTCTTTGTGACAATGAGAGTGCCATTTCTATTGCTCACAACCCGGTGCAACACAAAAAGACCAAGCACATTGATATTCGCCATCATTTCATTCGGGATCATGTTGCAAGAGGAGACATTTCATTGGAGTATGTTCCTACCAAGGCCAATCTTGCGGATCTTTTCACAAAGCCACTTGATGAAGCAAGGCTCCGGGAGTTGAGGATGACACTAGTGGAAAAAGGGCCTATAGTCCTGGTTCATAAGGGCCATTGGTCCCGGTTTTTGAACCGGGACTAATCACTCGGGACTAATGCTGGTCCCAGTTCGGGCACGAACCGGGACCAATGGGTCTCCACGTGGGCGCGCGTGCAATGAGGGTGGGGGGTGGGGGGTGGGGGTGGATCATTGGTCCGAGTTCATGGCACAAACCGGGACCAATGCGTCTCCACATGGATGCACGTGCAACGAGGGGGTGTGGTTTGTCCCAGTTCGTGGCACGAACCAGGATCGTTGGTCTCTGCATTTCGGGCTATTTTGATACCGCGGCGGGTTTTTTTCATTTATTTATTTGGTGTTTTGTATTCAATTTAATGGTACTACATATATACAACAATAATGAAACCACGATATATATATATATATTACACATCATGGTCACGAATATATTATACATCGTCTCATCTGTCGTGCTTGGTCGAAACATATTAATTACAAACGGTACTCACATGAATTTGATCTAATTTACATCTTATTTTTTACACTTCACCCTTCCAAATGAACCGGGTAATAGTATTCTCCTTTCGGATCTATGACTTGTTCTAATAAGAATCCGGCAATTTCCTTTTGAATTGCTTGCACGCGTTCTTGTGATAGAAGACCATCCTGCATCCATTCAATCTAATTTAAAGAAGGGGATCAATATATATGAATGAAACTAAACACAATTGGTGGTAATAAAATAAAGTTGTGATTATTGTTTATCGTACTTCAATTTTTTTGATGTTCTGGTCTATGCCCTTCTCTTTGGTCGTCTGGCGAATGAACTCGCAGATATAGTATCCACATAAGTTATTCCCGGCTTCCTGCCTCAAGCACTTTACGAGAACGGTGTTCAATCAAAATAATAATCAAGCATGATAATGGTGGTATTGAAACTATCGTCGGATTGAGGACAAGTATGCCATGAGGGGGTCCTCAAGGCGTGTGGAAGAGAGGGGTGTGAGACGTACGGTGTTCCGGGACGGTGAGCACACAAGTTTACCCAGGTTCGAATCTGCCGGCTTTGGATGGATCCTACTCCTGCTAGCAATCCAGTAATACGGCAAAGCCGGAATATGGGTTACAATGGTATCGCCTATGCGAGTTGAGGGTCTAAAGTATTGGGTGTGCCCTAAAGGCTCTCCCTAGGACGGCTTATATAGATATCCGGCCTAGGGTTTACAGGAGAGATCAATCCGGTTACGACTAAGAGTTGGTTACAGAGTACATCTTGAACTACAAGTAACATTATGGGCCTAAGTCGGTAAGTCTTCTGGGCCTTCCCGTAGCCAGATTGGACTCCGTCTTTCCTCTCTAACTGGGCCGCTCGTGAAGCAAAGCTCTAACCTGAAGTGGGCCACCCTGGTCAGTGAGGAACTGTGAGGATACCTGGAAAGTATATCCCCAGCAGCAGCCCCTGGAGGCCTCCAAGATCCAAAGTCGGATTTTATCATCGTCTAGCTTGATCTTCGGCTTGCAGAATCTTGAAGGGTTCCTGAAACTGCACAACAAAAAATACGATCCGGGTCTTAAAAGTAAGTCGGACCTTTCAATTGGTTACTCGGATTTTCCAGCTCGCTTTTAAACTAAGCCGGAACTTGGTCTCTAACGCCACCTGACACAAGCATGGTCAAGTCACGTCATCTGACAGGCATTCCGTTAGCACGACCGTTGGTGGGTCCGCGGTTCGCGGAACCGAGGCGCCGTTTCAATGCGTGCGTGGAGATCGAGGCGACGCAATCATCGCGCGGGCCCTTCCCAGTTCTTTCCACGACGCGTGGCAGTTACACTGTAGCGTTTGCATGAATCTTGGCGCAGGTAGGTGGATATAAGGGGTTTATATTTCTTCTTCTCTCCACCAGTCCTTTGCCGTTCCTTCCTTCCCAATCCTCCTGCGCGCCCAGAGCCTCCTCGTCCTCCTCCCACAGAGCTTCTAGCGCCGCCACTTTAAGGTCACCTTTTCCACCGGAGAAAAATGGCTTCATCTTCTTCTTCCTCTGGTTTGGCGGCGGCAGCGGCGGCGGCATCGGTGGAAGTAGCTGCGGAGAAGGAGAGTTTTCGGGGAATATGGATCCCCTGTGCCCTCGACGAGGCAGGCCTCAAGAACATGGAGAAGGAGGGGCTTCTCGCCGCCGGCGACTGGCGGACCGGCCTCGGCGAAACCGTCCCCAACCCGCGCGAGGGCGAGCGTGTCCACTTCGGCACCCATCTGGACCGAGGTTTGTCCTTTCCTCCCTCGGAGTTCTTCTCCGAGGTGATAGATCACTATGGAGTTCAACTCCACAATCTTCCTCCCAATTCTCTTCTAGAAATGAGCGCGTATCCTACGCTTTGCGAGGGCTTTCTCGGCACTCTCTTCCGGTACTATTTCCATGTCCGGAGAAATTCCATCACTGCCGGTGTTCCTTATATCACCGGTACCATTAGTTTTTCTGTTAGCCGAGACCGGGCCTATCCCAAAATTTCTGCCAGTGACTCGGTCAAACAATGGCTAGCCACTTTCTTCTACCATAGGGATATTCCGGCTCCCGGCAAAGCTACTGCTTTGCCGTCTTTTGTCGACGGAGCCGCCACAGCCCATCCTTCCTGGGACGAGGCTGCTCCGGCTCTCACCGACGATCTGATCCTCGCTAAGAGGCGGATCGAGTATTTGATAAAACACAAGGGTCTGAAGGGATCCGACTTAGTTCATTGCTGGGTCTCACGTCGGATCCAGCAACTTCAGTACCACGGAGATAGACTGATGCACTCCATCACGTCTTCCAAAAAAGATTCCCTCTGCATCAGCCGAAAAGCCTACACCGCCCAGGGTTACATAAGCCAGATTAAGTGGCTGATTAAGGAGCAGATCGAGAGGAAAATTCTGGAGGTTTCTCTGGATATGCACACGGAGGAAAACCCCGTAGTGTCGGTAAGCTTCCATCAGTACACCTTTTATGTGTTTCAATCTTTAAGTTATATACTGCAATGCTGATATGCTTTCCTGTTTTCAGCTTCCTGACCTCCCCGAGTCAGAGCTTGCTCCACTCGAAGGATATCCTCCTGAGTTTTCTCAGGAGACCGAAGTAGTCCCATTGCCAGATCTTGCGCTCAAGAAGCGTAAATCTCCGACAGTGGCAGTTGGCACAAAGGAGGTGCCAGTCGTGAAAAGGTAACCTTTTGTCACAACATTTTCGCCTTTGTACTTTACTCAAGTTTCTTTCCGAGATGTAATGTTTCTGACTTTACTACTTTCTCAGAGCAAAATCAATCATCAAGGGGAAGGGGAAAGGGATTCCTTCGAAGCCCTTGCGACAAACGAAGCTTACCATAGCTTCCCCTGCCACGGCTCCTCCCACTCCTGCCCCTCAACCTTCTACAACACCAGCGATTACTCCTTCTCCGGTTGTTGCAGAATATCCGGCTCCTCCAACGGCGCCTGTGATCCTTGGGTCACACACTAACGTCACCGTGGGTGCGTCAGCTCAAGATAAGGGTGAACTCTCTTCGGGTAATGATCCCTCGGCTAAAGTCTTCGACGACAACCTCCTCAGCAATCCCGGACTTGCCAAGTTTGGCTTATCCTGGAAATCTGCAGAGGAGATCCAGCGGCTGGCCAGGCAAGTCCTGGACAAAAGCCATCTATCCCCCAAAGAGGAAGCGCAAGAAGCAGAGGACGTCAAGTTCTCTGACCTTCTCGCTCAAGTCCGCCTTCGCGACGAGAGAATCAGGACTGGCGAGCTTCCAACAGCCCCAGTAATTCCTCTTACCCTCGCCGAGAAGGTGGCAGCTGAAGTGAACGCGGGGTTAGACAAACTTACCCGCGAGCAATATGTAAGTCGGAATTCCAACTCTTGTTTTTACATTATGGTATATCATATCCTCTAGCCCCCAAGAATGAAGTAGGATATGGAAATCCGGGTTTATGCTTTCATTAGGATGCCAAAGAATGAACTAGTGTAGCCCCAAGGCTCGTGCTGATATTTAGCAAAAAATATTAGCCCGAGTCTTAAGTAGCTTTCTGACTTTGGGTATTCTGACTTACAGAAAGTATGTCCCTATAACCAGGAATTATTAACCAATGTCTGTGATAAGCGGAAAGAGATCAAAGCTCTCCGGCTTAAAAATGCTGAGCTCAAGGTAGCCAAGGATGAAGCCGAAGGTAAACATTCCGAGATTCAAACCTTGTCTTTTGCTTTTTCAATGTCGAATTTTTCTGAACTGTTGTTCTTTTTGACTTACAACGTTGGTGAAACAATCCATCGCTATGATTGAAGAGGCCGAGAACCTCAAAACCCTGGTGGTGGAGAACAAGGGACTTCGCCAAGAGCTGGATAAGCTCAAGGCGGATCATGAAACGAGCATAGCTCAAGTCCTGGAATCCTCCTCCATGGCCACTGAAGAGCGCGATCGCAAGATTGCCGCTCAAGATAAAGTTATCTCGGACCTCAAGAATGAGCTTGGCAGAGAGAAGGACATCTCCCTGGTGCTCCGGTCTGAACTCTAGAGTCTCCGAGAGGAGAAGGCCAAGATTAATGACGTCATTCTTGGTATGTTTCCCCTCTCTGACTTAACCTTTCTTCGACTTCTATCATTGTCGGTTTTTTTCTTAACTTGTTTTGTGTATAGGTCCTCTGAACTTGACGGACTCCTCCTCGTCCGAGCCCCACACTCACCGGCTTACCCAAGTCGATAATCTTCTTCATGACTACCGACAGTCCCTTGAGGACATTGGCGAGTCTCTCAGGATTCCGGACATGCCAAGCATGTCGGACTTCCAGGTGCGGGAGAAGGCCAAGGAGATGCCGCAGCTCGTTCGGGACTGGAACATGTCCTACGCGCGGACTGCTGTGCAGAATGCTCTCACCATGGTCATGAGCCACCATGGAAACATGGAGATATGGCAAGTGACCGGAGGGTACTGCAAGGTAGACGAAGACGGTCAGGAGCAGGACCTTCAAGCCATCACGCACTCTTGCGCCGGATATGGGTGCCGCATAGCTGACCTGACCAGCTACGAGGTCCCCTTCTTCACCCGCGTGGATACCCCGCCTCCTCCTGCAGAAGAAGCCGAAGAAGTTTCCGACGATGAACGGACCACCTTGGATCCGGACATCTCGGAACGATATCAAGGCGCAGTTACCAGCGAGCCGGCAGATCCTTCATCTCCTCCTGCATCATAGACCACAAACTTATGTATTATTCTGTGAAAGAACATGATGCGCTTGTAAATATTAAGTACTATGACTTTTGCTAGTGCTAAGTTTTTTATCTATTCAACACTTTTGTCTTAGATTTTTTGCGTGCCTGAAATGTTTTCATAAGCACTTGGAACTTTCCGTCTCTACTTATCGTTTATCTGGCTTTCCGCCTCGTCCCTTTCGTGAGCTGGCTAAACATTCAGCCAGAAATTTTGCCGAGCAACGGAGCTCAATTGCTAAACCAGTTTAAACTCGGAAACAAAGCCGACTTTGAGTACCAACAATTCACTACTCGGAAAATACCCGCATCCAGCAATCAGAAAAATAACCAAAGTAAAGACTAGAATTTTTAGAGTTATACCCGAAGGTAGCAGTTTTAGAATCGGAAATCTAAACCAGAACGAACATGAGCATAAAGTACTTTCAAGCGTTCTGGGATTTTCGACTATGACATGATCATTAGGAAATAAGATGGTAAAAACTTCTCAGAAAAACTTTGAGGTAACCAAAACTTTTATTTCTCACAGAACATGTACATATTTATGATTACAAAGAAGGATAAACTAAGAGTAAAAGGGACGTAGCTAAGCAATATTCCACGGTCTGTCTAACTCATCTGGATTTGTACTGCCTCCAACTCTCTTTCTCTTCTTAGTAGCAGATCTTTCTTTGACTGGCCTCATGTCAGTTAAGTAGTACGATCCATTGTGCAATACTCGACTAACTAAAAAGGGCCCTTCCCATACTGGGGAAAGTTTGTGCTTTCTTTGTTGCACAAGCTGGAGAACCAAATCACCTTTATTGAAAGATCTAGTTCGGACTCTCTGGCTATGATACTTGCGTAACTTCTGGTGATAGGCTGTAGATCTCATTTCAGCAACGACGCGAACTTCTTCGACTAAGTCGAGATCATTTTGTCAAGAAATCTCGGCATCCTCTTCGATATACGTGGCCACTCTAGGAGAAGTATGGATTAAATCACTAGGAAGAACTGCTTCTGCGCCATAGACCAAGAAGAAAGGTGTATATCCTATTGACCTGTTCGGAGTTGTTCGTAAACTCCAAATTACAGAGGGTAGTTCGTCTGCCCAAGCCCCCGCAGCACGTCTTACTGGTGCTTCGAGTCTTGGTTTTAAGCCTTGTAGAATTAAACCATTTGCTCTTTTGACTTGTCCGTTAGCCTGTGGATGTGCGACTGACGCAATGTCAAGCCGGATACTTTGCTCGTCACAAAATTCAGCCAATTCTCCCATGGGAAAGTTGCTCCCGTTGTCCGTGATAATTCTATGCGGATAACCAGATTATAACATCCTCGACAAATCTTTTGGCTGTTGCTCCATCACAACTAGTGACAGGTTTAGCCTCAATCCATTTGGTGAATTTATCCACCATTACTAAGAGGTGAGTAAATCCACTTGGATCTCGTTTAAAAGGTCCTACCATATCAAGCCCCAGACCGCAAAGGGCCATGTTATAGGTATTGTTCGCAGCTGATCAGCCGGAACATGAGCTTGCTTAGCGTACTTTTGGCAGCCTTTGCATGTCTTGACTAACCGTTCGGCATCTGCCTGAGCTGTAAGCCAAAAAAATCCATGTCGAAAAGCTTTTGCCACTAAAGATTTGGCTGCAGCGTGGTGACCACACTTGCCTTCGTGGATTTCCCTTAAGATTTCCACTCCTTCTTCCGAAGATACACAACGCTGAAAAACCCCAAAAACACTCCGTTTATGGAGCTCACCTTTAACAATAGTATAGGCTTTTGCTCGTCGGATAATCTGTCGGCTCAACACCTCGTCTTCGGGTAATTTTCCATCTACCAAGTAATCGAGGTAGGGTTGAGTCCAGCTGGGAATTACAGCCAGAACTGCTATCAAAGGTGAGTCAGATTTGGTCGGATATTCCTCATCTACTCCCTTTATCGAGGGAACTTTGAGGTGGTCTAAAAATGCGCCATCCGGGACCTCTTTTCGCGCAGAGCCTATTCGAGATAATGCATCTGCTTCCTCATTTTCTGCTCGAGGGATGTGTTGAACTTCAAACCCCTCGAACGATTTAGATAGATCATCCACGATAGCTTTATATGCTGCCATGTGCATATTTGCATTACAAATATCCGAGACTTGCTGAGCAACAAGATCTGAATCTCCGTAACACATCAAACGTCGGATGCCAATATCCTTAGCAATCCGGATTCCATGCAGCAGTGCTTCATACTCGGCAATGTTGTTTGTTGCTGCGAAGTGGATCTGCAACACGTATAAAAGTTTATCTCCTTGGGGTGATTTGAGCATCACGCCAGCCCCCGAGCCCCCTCGAGCCTTAGACCCATCGAAAAAGAGGGTCGAATATTTCGACTCAAGGAGGACCATGTTCTCCTTGGTCTCTGTCCAATCAGCGACAAAGTCGGCAAGGATCTGGGATTTGATTGCTGTCCGGGGTTTGTACTCAATATCGAAAGCTGCAAGCTCTATGCCCCATTTGGTGACGCATCCTGTGGCATCGCTATTGTTGATTATATCTCTCATGGGAGCTTTGCTCACCACGGTAATTGGATGCTCCTGAAAATAGTGTCATAACTTACGAGATGCTAGAAAAACACCGTAAGCCAACTTTTGATAGTGCGGATACCGCTGTTTTGATTCTGTCAGGACCTCGCTGACAAAGTATGTCGGACGCTGCACCAGGTGCTCCTGATTTTCTTCTGGTCTCTCCACCACCATAACTATACTGACAACCTTATTTGTCGCAGCAATGTAAAGCAACATCGGTTCTTGAGGTTCCGGTGCTGCAAGGATAGGAGTAGATGAGAGTACTTTCTTCAGGCCTTGTAGTGCAGCTTCAGCTTCGTCAGTCCAGACAAAGTCCTTGGTCTTCTTCAGGAGTTTGTATAATGGTGCGGCTCATTCACCAAGCCAGCTTACAAATCGACTGACCGCATCAATGCAGCCAGTTAACCTTTGTACGTCCTTCAGGCGAGTTGGCCTGGAAATATTGAGAATAGCCTTGATTTTGTCGCGGTTCACCTCTATGCCTCTTTGAGACACGATGAAACCTAACAATTTTCCGGCTGGTATTCCAAAGAAGCATTTCTTCGGGTTAAGCATGATGTTGTATTTTCGTAAATTGGCGAACGTCTCCTCCAAGTCGAAAATCAACGTTTCCTTATTTTTGGACATGACCGCGATATCATCCACGTATGCATGTACATTGCATCCGAGTTGGTCATGGAGGCAACGCTGCATCGTGCGTTGGTACGTAGCTCCTGCGTTCTTCAGCCCAAAGGGCATCGTAACAAAACAGAAGGTTCCGAAGGGGGTTATGAATGAAGTTTTGACTTTGTCAGATTCCTTCATCCGGATTTGGTGATATCCGGAATATGCGTCGAGAAAACAGAGGAGTTCCGAGCCTGCCGTAGAATCGATAACTTGATCAATTCTAGGCAGAGCGAACGGATCTTTTGGACAAGCCTTGTTCAAGGCAGTATAATCAACACACATCCTTAAATCAGTGGTGTCCTTTTTAGGGACCATTACAGGGTTGGCCGACCAATCAGTATGGATGACCTCTTCTATGAATCCAGCTAACTCGAGCCGCGCTAGTTCCTTAGCTATTGCCTTACGCTTTTCATCACCAAACCGTCGTAAGGACTGTTTGACGGGTTTAGCGTTCGGGTTTACATTTAGAGAGTGCTCGACAAGTTCCCTAGGTACTCTAGTCATGTCAGATGGCTGCCATGCGAAGATATCTTGATTTGCTTGGAGGAACTTGACGAGTGCGCTTTCCTATGCGCTACTTAGGCCTACGCCTATCCGAGTCACCTTGGAGGGGTCATCATCCTTCAATGGCATCTGCTTCGTCTCTTCTGATGCCTTGAACTCCGGATTTGGCTTTGTCACCTCCTTCTTCGTCGCGGGCATCTCAGACGGATCTATGCTCTTCTTGATCTCCTGGTACTCCTGGGCGTGCAGCACGGCTTCGGCAAAGGCGGCATTTCCATCTTTGCACTCTCGCGCCTTCTTCGGGTCTCCCCTGATGGTGATCACACTGTTGGGACCTGGAATTTTCATCATATTGTAAATGTAACACGGACGAGCCATAAAAGCCTAGTAAGCCGGACGTCTGAATATAGCGTGGTATGCGCTCTTGAACGGGACCACTTCGAAGGAAAGTGCCTCCGTCCGATAATTCTTTGGTGTTCCAAAAGTAACATCCAAAGTGATATCTCCCAGGGAATTAGCTTGCCTTCCTGGGACAACTCCGTGAAAGATCACAGAGCTATGGTTCAGCTGTGTTTCCGAGATCTTCATCCGGCGTAGCGTTTCGACGTAGAGAATATTGATGCTACTACCACCGTCCATGAGGGTCTTGGAGAAACCATAACCGTCAATAAGTGGATTGACGATTAAGGCGTATTTTCCTCGCCTATGTAGCTTAGGCGGATGATCAGCACGATCAAACGTTATTGCCACTTCCGACCAGTCCAGATATTGAGGGACAGCCGGAACTGTTGCGTTGAGCTCGTGGAGAACTGCTTTTTTGACCTTTGCTGGTTGAGATCCGAGGAAGGTGACGTAAGTGTCCTTCTTGGTGGGAAAAGTTTTCTTCCCTTCCGACTTGGGATTTGAAGCATCGGCTTCCTCCATGTCGGAATCTTCCTTGGTCTCTTTGTCCTTTTCAGGATTTTTCTTCCCTTCTTCTGCTTAGCTTTGTAGCCCGCGGTATCATCTCTCTTGATGTCGTCGTTAAAACGACACTCAGCGTTGGTGTGGGACGAGCCCCCATTGGCGTCCAAGTGATGCACACATGGGTTATGGCGATGTCGGCCCAAGTGTAGGTTTTGCCTGGTTGTTGCTCTCCTCTACCTTGGACCCTTGATGTCCCACGGCCACGCCCGCGGCCTCCGCCACGTCCTCCTCGTCCTCCAGACCCGGAAACAGTAGTGACTACTGCTGTCTCCGCGTTGGGTTTTTCTTCCGAGGTATTTTTGCGCTTCTGAGCTTGTTGCTTTGGTTGTTTTGGAGACTGAGGCACAACCAGGACATTGAGTAATCCCTCTGCATCGTCGTCAACATCTGCATACTTGCTCGCTGTTTCTATCATCTCTCCCAGATCAGTAACCTTGTCACACTTCAAGCGATGACCCAGTAAACCAATTGGGAGACCTGCGGTGAAAGCTTCAATCGCAGTTTGATCATTTACTCCTTCGCAGGAGTTCTTGGTGTCAATCCATCGTCCGAGGTAATCCCGACAAGTTTCTTCGGCTTTTTGGGTGCAACGCTGTAGGTCTCCAACCGTACAGGGCCTCCGATATGTGCCTTCGAAATTCCGAAAGAACGCACTTTGTAAATCATACCAGTTGTGGATGGTGTTCACCGGAAGTTCATTGAGCCATGATCGTGCCGTCTTCCGCAACATAAGTGGGAGATATCGGGTTGCGACCAGGCTGTTTCTGCCTTTGGCGATGCATCAAGCTTGGAAGAAATCCTGTAACCAGGTGTCTGGCCGAGCAATGCCATCGTAGGCTTGGATATGTCTTGAGATAGCGAATCCTTCCGGGAACTTTGTAGCTCTAATGCGTGGTCCGAAGCATTTTGGGCCCACGTATACGTCATCGTTCTCGTAGCGTCGAGCCTCTATATTGGAGTTGATCCTGTGCCTTGCGTCGTTCGGGGTTAGGGATCGTCCCGAATGTTGGCTGTGGCTGCGGTGCCTTGGAGCCGGACTTCGGCTTCTGCCACCACCTCCTCCGCCATGTCGTCCTCCTTGACCTCCTTGGGGGCCGTTGTGATAACTGTGCTGTGGAGAGGGTGGTACAGCTGGGTTGTTTCCGGCTGATCGCCGGCCTCCGTCTGGAGCGTCATTATTCCGGTTCCGGGGAGTTTCTTGACTATGACGAGCCCCCTGCCGGCTTGTGCCAGCGTGGTTTCTGTCGTTCCTTCATCCGTCGTTCCCACCATGGTGAGGCTCAGCCGGACAGTTTTCATGTGTAGGAGGAGGCATTCTCTAACGATCCTCCTCCCGATGTTTCTCTTTATCTTCTCCCTTTCGGGGAGGATTCCTCGGATTCAGTGCAGCGATCGCGTCTTTCTCGGCTACTGGAGCGACATTGCTCTAGTTATGTGTAGCTCTGCGGTGCTGCCCCGACGATCCGGTTCTTGAATAATTGTCTTCCCTGCGTTCGGGGTGACAATACTGCGCCCGAACATAGTGGGATCTTACGTCAGCCCATGCCGGATCTGTGAGACATTGGTCGGAATCCAAGACCAGCTTTTGACTTCCAGACAGGGCGACCTTTTGCTGCTCCAGTCCCTTATTGAGTAGCTTGATACCCAAACGTATCTCCTCTGGTCCTGGATTAGCCGATAGAATTTCGCGAGCTGCCACGGTATTTTGCAGTGGTGTTGGGTAAACCCAATCTCTGTTGCTATCCTTCCGTGGCTTCCCCATCTCATCTCCAAAAAGGGAAGCACAGACACGTGGGAACTGGTTGTCATCTATGTGATGCTTCCGTGTATTCTGATGTAGACGGGACATGTACTACTTGTTTGACATGCGCTTCTTCTCCACCTCGATGTTTTTGGCTTCATCAAGGAGTTGTTGACGACGCGCTTCTAGGGCCTGGGCCCTTTCGTCCAGCTCATCTGCAGTAAGTTCTGCAGCTGTAGGGATAGGTGTGGTTAAGGCGGCATCGATGAGTTTACGCGCACCTTCAGTGATCACGTGTCCATCCACCGATGCTTCTTTTTTCGGCTCGTCTGGGATAAGTGCTCCATCCGAGTCTTCTTCGTATTCCTCAGTGATTACCTCCTCTGTGAGGGGGTCTTTTGCTGGGGTCTTGTTCTTCTTGTTCTTCTTCTTTGCCTTCTTGGCAGCGCCGGTAGCAAAGACGGCTTTGGGTTTGTTTCCCGGAGTCAAGCTCTGATCGGTACTTTCGGACATCTGGACCTCGGGATTATCTCCGACGTCCATGTCATCCTGCGCTTTGGGAGAGTGTTCCCCAGATCCTTCATCCATGGCTTCTCCTTCTTCTACAGCTTTGGAGTTGTACTCCTCTTCGTATTCCGCGGAGAACTTTCGAAAATCTGCCGACGTCATAGATTCATCCGAGGATGCGGGAACGTCGGCGTTTGTTCCAATTGCCTCCAGCACCGAGTCGGTGTTTTCTCCAGCATCAGCAGAGCCGGATCCAGATCCAACATATCCGACGAAGTGCGATGCGTGCTTCCTGAGGTACCTGTGGCTTTCGCGATCAGCCATATTGAAACTTTTAATGGTTTCGAGGATTGCATCTGCGCTAGCGCCTTGCAGTATCATACGTCTTAGTGTGTACCTGAGGAAAGGCCTGTCTGTCCCGGCATCGTCAGAGCCGGAATCAGTGTCGTTGATATGCTCCTCCTGGATTTCGACTTCCACGGGTGGGTCGATCTGGGATCCGGCTTCTCCAGGGAGATCCACTCCAGATTCGACTTGGACCGCGAGGTCTTCTTTAGGCTCGGATTTCTCCACTATCTCCGCAACTGGTGCGGGCTGGGTGGGATTAGGGTTTTCTGAGATCCGGAACTCTGCCGCCTCCGCGGACAAAGGGGACCCAGAAGATTCTTCTTCCTCTATCATCACCGCTGGGGTGGGTTGGGCAGTTTCAGCAAAACCGATGTAAACATCGATCTCGCCGAAATACATGATAGTATAGGCAGTCATGGCCTCCCTAGCCGAAATCCAAGTCTCGTCGAGAACGATGAGAGGGACGTCGCTGGCGTAGAGGATGCGACCGATGACGATGGTCTCGCTGATTCCGATTCTTGCAGATTCCGCTCGGAACGCAGATCCGAAGCTCACTTGCCCCACGGTGGGCGCCAACTGTCGTCGAATTGAGGACAAGTACGCCATGAGAGGGTCCTCAAGGCATGCGTAAGAGAGGGGTGTGAGACGTACGGTGTTTCGGGACGGTGAGCACACAAATTTACCCAGGTTCGAATCCGCCGGCTTTGGACGGATCCTACTCCTGCTAGCAATCTAGTAATACGGCAGAGCCGGAATATGGGTCACAATGGTATCGCCTGTGCAAGTTGAGGGTCTAAAGTATTGGGTGTGCCCTAAAGGCTCTCCCTAGGACGGCTTATATAGATATCCGGCCTAGGGTTTACAGGAGAGATCAATCCGGCTACGACTAAGAGTTGGTTACAGAGTACATCTTGAACTACAAGCAACATTATGGTCCTAAGTCGGTAAGTCTTCTGGGCCTTCCCGTAGCCGGATTGGACTCCGTCTTTCCTCTCTAACTGGGCCGCCCGTGAAGCAAAGCTCTAACCCGAAGTGGGCCACCCTGGTCAGTGAGGAACTGTGAGGATACCCGGAAAGTATATCCCCAACAGAAACTATAATCAAAGAGATGTGTGGATCTAGCAAGTAGTACTTACAGTCAATGGTTGAAATGTAAGCTCTGGCTTCCAAACACCCCTAGTGTTGGTGGTGAACCGTTTCCAAGCCTTCTGGAGGCATTCCTGCATGTTTGCCCACTTTTCTAAAGGTGTGCATTTCGAGTCCATGACTTTTACTACTCCTTGGTTAAGAACAATGATTAACAGAATATAGTGGAAGCTGGACACACTAATAAAATATAACATGAGTCAATTATACGCTTAACATCGAGTAAGCGAAAATATAATGTGTACAAGACAGTAACACTCACCCAACGTTGTAAGGAAATAGTATTTCCCTTGTGTTGCCGAAATACGTCAACGCTTGTACCAAGTTATCCTTTGTATCTTTGGGTTTTGTTTTTACAGTAACTTCATGAATGAAATTGCAGTCAACAAACCCAAGGTCATAGATTTGTCCTTTGTTGCATTCGAGAATCTTCATTCATTAGTATAATGATGATTAAGATTATGCAAGCAACGAATAAGCTGAAATAGAAAGACTTAATTACAGAAATTAATAATACTTACAAACAATAGGCACCGACGATAGTTTTGTCGAGGGCGTCTCATTGGTAAACTGAAATAATTCTGAAAATTTAATCAGTAGGAAGCCATCTCCATGACCGTAATGGTGGTGTTTATATCCAGCATAGATCCAGTTTTTGGATTCAGCAGAGGCTTGCATGTACCAGTTATGCAATCTCCGCATTTTTGTTGGTAGATATTTGACTAACTCGGGTTTGACGAGAGGAGCCTCGTGCCGGTATACGTATGCTATTTGTTGGTACCCCTCGAACTCATCCATACGACTCATGTACTTAGTAATAGACAGTCCATATAATTTGGCCTTTTCTTTGTACAGTTGAATAAACTCTGGATCAATGTTCGGATCATGCCACTCCTAGGCTCTCCACTCATTGGTATCATACACTTTGAGCGGTTCGATCGATTGATTTTTCTGTTGTCCGAGCTGGGCAACTTCTTTCCCGACTCTCCGCTCTTTTGCCTCAGCCGACTTGGTAATAGAGCGATTATAGTCTAATGTGAGCACTATGGGTTGGTGAAGCTGAATCTTAAGCGCTGCTGCTTTGGCTTTATCTTCTGCGATGACCGGGAAGAATGGCTCTATCGGCTTTTTCTTGTTAGCGATGTCAATCTTCCACTTTTCATAATGGACAGCTGCGGCTGCAGCAATTTCCTCATATGTCTTCTCGCAAGGTTGCTTCTTAATATTCTTATGAGGTACATTTGGGAGGGGCGGTAGCTTATGTTTTGGTGATCGGAACGTGCTCTTGCTGCTGGTGCTGGTGCTGCCCCTCTTAGTATACTTCCGCTTTTGTCTCTGAGGCTCAGGGGACGGAGACGGCTGAGGCGACGATGGAGACGGCTGCGCTGAGTGGTGAGGCGGTGAAGGCGACGGTTGCGCTGGAGAATGGTGAGGTGGCGGCGAAGGTGGACTGCTACTCTCAGGAGTGGGTGGCCTTGGCGGCACATAATTTGGAAGCATGATGTGCTCCTTTGGCCATACAATAGTCCCCCCCGTTGGCTTCTCCTAGTTTAGTCAGCTCCATATCTTCCCCTGCAGGGTGGTCCAGCTTCAGCTCCTCAAAATCTTGCTTCACATCATCCACCGTGACGACAACGTACCCTTTTGGAACCGGTCTGCAATGCCAAGTTGGGTTAGGCGCAATTGGTACGGCCATGCCAACCGTCGCCGTCACCCTTAAGTTCATAACTTGCACCTTTTGCTCACAACCTGTGCTCTCCGTGATATCATCCACTAGGTAGTGTTTAGGAGGAGCCGTCGTTGGTGCATCATCATCAACATCCTGGAGCTGTGTGGAAGCGATTCTGCTTTTCTTATTTGATAGGGCACCGGTACCATCGAATGCAGCTTCTACCACATGCCGCTGAGATTGGCCGCTAATACCTTGCTGGCTAAGTCTGTCGAGTTGATCCTGGTGCCACTTTAATGCTTTTTCTATATTACGCAGCCGGTCTGCAGCAGCCGCTTTCTCAGCTGCCTCCCTTTCCTTTCTCCTCTGATGGCTTTTATCGGGATATCTCTTCATTTCCACGGGGAAGGCAACATTCCACGACTTGGAGCCTGGTGTGCCTCGTGCTCGTCCTTTGTGTTCAGGATTTTTAAGGGCGCATGTGAGCTCGTCGTTCTCTCTATCGGGAACAAACCGTCCCGCTGCAACATCATCTACTGCATTTCTAATCTCGTCGATGGGCAGTAGGGGATGATCTTTGTGTTTTTGATTATATATTTCCCTCCCTTCTCCGTCCAATGTGCCCCCATGGCCGTAAAACCAGTTTCTCACCCGTGGTGTCCATGTTGTGGGCTCTGGTCTGATCCCGGCAGCAATGTAATTGACCTCAAGTTCTTCCCAGTTAGGCATGCAACCGGCGTAGCCAGCAGGCCCATATTATGATGGTACACTTTCTTAGCAGCGTTCTCCATATTTATTTTAGACCTTTTCAAAGCTTTCTCTGATGTCTTGTACTTCACAAAATCAGCCCACTGGTGTCTTAACTTAGCATAACTGCCTTGATTGAAATCCGGAGTCTTCTCTACCTTGAAAAAGTTATTGTACAGTTTCTTCTTCCAGTTCTTGAATGCACCGGCCATCTTGATGAGAGCAAACTTATTGACTCTTTGCAGAAGCTCCATTTTTGCTCTCTCCTTCTCATCTGGATTCACATCTGGCCTCACCAGGAGGAAATTAATCACGAGCTTGTCAAAAAGCTTATCTTTGGCATTGTCGCCGACATATGGGACTCCACCGCCTCTTGGCCGATTCCATTCTTGAACGGTGATCGGGAATTAGTCCCTCACAAGAACTCCGCATTGCTTGACAATTTTTTTTGCGACATCGCCGGGAGCTTGCGGTTCGACGTCTACACCGACCACTTCGATCGTATACCTCATAGTGTCATCCAACTTTTTTGTTGGGCCTTGTTTCGTTCTTACGGAAGAAGTTCTCGATCCGGAGGGCTAAAAGAAGAAAGAGTGTTAATATATGCATGTATATATATATATATAGACAACAACATTTTAATTATAAAAATACATATATACACCTCCCCGGAGTTTGCAAGATTTAAGGTTCCGCCAGAGCCATCGCCTCTCCCTCATCGGCTTCTCCCCTGTTCTAGGCTTCGGCTTCTACCTAACCGGAGCCGTCTCCTCGGTTGAGAGATTCATCTGCCTCACCGGAATCATTCAGAAACTTCCTGGTGACATTGATATCGATATCTTCATTTTTGCAGATCATTCCGTGGAGGATGTTTTCCTGATGTTCTGGATTCATAGTATCTTGATGTGTTGGATCCGTAGTATCTGCAAATTAAGATTTGCAAGTTACTATAATGCAAATAATACAAAACACTATGCACTTATTTTCTAAATTGGTTCGGAATGCCCTAGGTGGACAAACCATCGAACCCATGGTACTTAGGGGGTGTTGGTGTTCCTCTATGTAAAGCAAGGTTCAAAGTTGTATAAATATGAATGCTTACATTTTAAATGGTAGAGCTCATTTTTCTGAAGATTTTGATATATTATACACATTTTTCTGATTTAAAATGAATTAGTTATGATTTTTCCCAATTTTAATCCATTTTTTAATCATTTTTAAATAAATAAACATTTTTGGAATTATTAAAATTATTTTCCATCTGGCCCCACATGTCAGACTTTTATTAATTTCAGAAAACATTTCCAAAAAGAATAAAAACCTGACATATTTTCAAATTTAGACAAATATCACAATTATCACAATTGACAAATATTTTAAAAACCTAATTAAAAGGGTCGGGGGATGCTTACCGGCCGATGGTGGCCGCCGGCGTGCGGAGGCGGAGCTGCCTGCGGAGCGGGCTGACAGGGGCAGGGGCGCGGGCCTCCTCCTCCTTGGGCGGCGCGGTTGCGATCAGAGGCCGCGGGTTCGGGCGGCGCGGTCGGATGCGGGCTTTTGGCGGCGTGGGCTCGGGCGACGAGGGCAGGGGCAGGTGTAGGGGCGACGGCGTCGGAGGCGGACTGACACGGGCTTGGGCAGCGTGGTCGACGGTGAAGAGGGCGACGGCGGCATGGTTGACGGTGGCTCGAAAATCCGACAGCCTGACGACGTCATTCTGCTCCCCGCGTGATTTTCCTTAGGCGTTTTGCGAATGAAGTGGATGGGGAAGAAGAAGGAGGGGTAACAGTTACGTAGTACAAGCCTTTGGTCCCGGTTCGTCCCACCAACCGGGACCAAAGGCTGAACGCTCCCGGTTGGTGGGACGAACCGGGACAAAAGGTCTGGGGTGGAGTGTTCCTAGGGCCGCCACGTGTGCGCGCGCACCTAGGGTCATTGGTCCCGGTTCATAGGACGAACCGGGATCTTTGACCCGTTTTTCAGATTTTGCCCAAACTTTTGGTCTTCTCGCCATTTTCAAATTTGTTTTCTTCTTTAATTAATAAGATGTTTCAATTTAAGATGATAATTTATTTGAAATTTCAAAAATCTTTTAACAAGAAAAGTGCTTCAATTTAAATAACTAATCAAAAACCATTTTCTGTTTTCAAATATTCTTATTTTAACTATACAATTTTACTATTTTCAATTAAAATTGCATTAACAAATATTTATTGCATAATTTAGAATTTGAAAAAACTTTCAACAGGAAAAGTGCTTCAATTTAAATAACTAATCAAAAACCATTTTCAGTTTTCAAATTATTTTATTTTAACTATACAATTTTACTATTTTCAATTAAAATTGCGTTAACAAATATTTATTGTATAATTTGGAATTTGGAAAAACTTTCAACAGGAAAAGTGCTTCAATTTAAATAACTAATAAAAAACCATTTTCTGTTTTCAAATATTTTTATTTTAACTATACAATTTTACTATTTTCAATTAAAATTGCATTAACAAATATTTATTGCATACTTTGGAAAACGAGGTGTTCAAAACCTTTTTCTAAATAATAAAAGAATTATTCCACCTATTCAAAATATTAACATTTATGCCATTTTCAATTGAAAATTCATTAACTTTTTTTTTGCATATTTCATTAACTAAGAAGTCGGGCTAGAAATCTTCATCCCGCCGTTTTGAATATGGTTTCAATCGGGCATAACAAATTCAAAAACAATCCAAACAATGTGAAACCTTCGCGTGGTGTCATATTATGTGTCATAGTTGCAAGGAAAAATATTGAACTTGAAAAATTGCAAACATCATAAAAATCCTTCACAAAATGACCTATCATGTTCGAGGTTTCATGGCATTTAGGTCAAACCACCAATGTTATGGCTAGAATCAGAGCATAGTTTGTGATAATGTGCCCATATTATGCACACATGTGCATCTTGGGATGGCTTACGATGTTGCAGGAGGAAATTTTCCTTTTCGACGCACGAAAGAGCCAATTTCCATTTTTGAGGTGCCGAAATCGGGGTGTTCTGTGAAGCAACCACCAAATTAAAGTTTGGCATTGGTACCAACCCATTTTTCAAAAATACTAGACCACCTTAGATGGACAATTTCCCAACCGCTGTATCTGGAACCTTTCCGTCCACCCCTCATCAAAAAGACAAATTCCTGCCAAATCGGTAGGAGGTTGCCTAGATTTGAACTACAAGTACATGATATAATGCTTGTGATTTAAAAAAAATCATTTATAGGTTCACAACATGCTATTTCATTAGAGATACACTTCAAGTTCAACGAGGCTCAGCCCCCTGCTAGGAATCTTCATCCTCGCCGTTTTGAATATGGTTTCAATCGGGAATAACAAATTCAAAACCGATGCAAACAACGTGAAACCTTCGCGTGGTGTCATATTATGTGTCATAGTTGCAAGGAAAAATATTGAACTTGAAAAATTGCAAACATCATAAAAAATCATTCACAAAATGACCTATCATGTTCAAGGTTTCATGGCATTTAGGTCAAACCACCAATATTATGGCTAGAATCAGGGCATAGTTTGTGATAATGTGTCCATATTGTGCACACATGTGCATCTTGGGATGGCTTAAGATGTTGCAGGAGGAAGTTTTCCTTTTCGATGCAAAAAAAGCGAATTTCCATTTTTTGTGGTGCCGAAATCGGGGTGTTCTGTGAAGCAATGACCAAATTAAAGTTTGGCATTAGTACTAACCCATTTTTCAAAAATACTAGACCACCTTAGATGGACAATTTCCCAACCGGTGTATTTGGAACCTTTCCGTCCATCCCTCATGAAAAAGACAAATTCCTGCCGAATTGGTAGTAGGTTGCCTAGATTTGAACTACAAGTACATGACATAATGCTTGTGATTTAAAAAAAATCATTTATAGGTTCACAACATGCTATTTCATCAGAGATCCACTTCAAGTTCAGCGAGGCTCAGCCCCGGGCTAGAAATCTTCATCCCTGCTATTTTGAATATGGTTTCAATCGGGCATAACAAATTCAAAAACGATCCAAACAACGTGAAACCTTCGCGTGGTGTCATAGTTGCAAGGAAAAATATTGAACTTGAAAAATTGCAAACATCATAAAAAATCCTTCACAAATGACCTATCATGTTCGAGGTTTCATGGCATTTAGGTCAAACCACCAATGTTATGGCTAGAATCAGGGCATAGTTTGTGATAATGTGCCGATATTGTGCACACATGCGCATCTTGGGATGGCTTACGATGTTGTAGGAGGAAGTTTTCCTTTTCGATGCATGAAAAATCCAATTTCCATTATTGAGGTGCCGAAATTGGGGTGTTCTGTGAAGCAACCACCAAATTAAAGGTTGGCATTGGTACGAAATCATTTTTTGAAAATACTAGACCACATTAGATAGACAATTTCCCAACTGGTGTATGATACATTGGAAATGTATCTATAATTATTGTTGTTCCATGCTTGGTTTTATCCACTTTCTTGTGTTTTGTCCACACTTTGGAGTACTTTTCATATGATTTCTTGGACTAACCTATTAACAAGAGCCATAGTGCCAGCTGCCTGTTTTCTGCTATTTTTGGTTCCAGGAAAATCAGAAAATGAATATTCTCGGAATTGGACGGGACAAAAGCCAAAGTGCCTATTTTTCCGGAAGACTCACGGAGCCAGAATACGAGACAGAGGAAGGCTAGGGGCTGGCCACACCCCCCAGGCGTGGGCCTGGCCGCGCCAAGGCATGGTGTGGGCCCCCCAGGCTGCCCCTCGGTCTCCCTCTTCGCCTATAAGAAGCCTTCTGACCTAAAAACTCCGGGGGGTTCGATGTTTTTCTAGAAGGAGTTCTGCTCCGCCGCCACCACCAGATTCCACGAAACAGCACCAGAAACTCCGTTCTGGCACCCTGCCGGGATGGGGAATTGGAGGAGATCATCGCCATCATCATCACCATCACTTCTCCATCGACCATCCATGTTTCCCCCATCTATGAGTGAGTAATCCCCCGCTGTAGGTCATGGGGATGGTAGGGATTGGATGAGATCGTTCATGTAATGGCATTAGATTGTTAGGGCATGGTGCCTAGTATCTTTTATTAGTGCTTTATGACTTTGTTGCGACTTGTTGTGCTTAATGCTTGTCACTAGGGCCCGAGTGCCATGATTTCAGATCTGAACATGTTATTGATTCATTATGATAGTATTGTTTTTGGTCTTATCTGCAAGTTGTATACACATGTTGTTGTCTGGAACCAATGGCCCCGAAGTGACATAAATCGGGATAACCGGAGGGAATGGCTTTGATGTGAGGATCACATGTGTTCACGGAGTGTTAATGCTTTGCTCCAGTGCTCTATTAAAAGGAGCACCTTAATTTCCAGTAGTCCCTTGAGGCCCCGCTGCAAACGGGCTGGCAGGACTAAAGATGTTGTGCAAGTTCTCATTGCGAGCACGTATGACTATATATGGAACACATGCCTAGGATTATCGAGTACTTGGATGCTTTATCTTATTTATCTGCAATTTCCCTATGTTCTGATTGCTATGTGAATTGTCTTGTCCATGCAACGCCTGTCCATCCATCCCTATGCCTACCGCACTCGAATCCTACTGTTTACTGCTATTGTTACTGTTGTCTTTACTCTACTGCTGCTACTACTTTACTATTCCTACTACAAAACTATTGCTACTGATAAACTGCTGTGAGCAAGATTGTTTCCAGGTGCAGCTGAATTGACAACTCAGTTGATAAGGCTTATAAATATTCTTTGGCTCCCCTTGTGTCGAATCAATAAATTGGGTTTCACTTCCCTCAAAAATACTGCGATACACCCCCTATAGTTGTGGGTCATCAGTGTATCTGGAACCTTTCCGTCCATCCCTCATAAAAAGACAAATTACTGCTGAATCGGTAGGAGGTTGCCCAGATTTGAACTACAAGTACATGATATAATGCTTGTGAATTTTTTAAAAAATCATTTATAGGTTCACAACATGCTATTTCATCAGAGATCCACTTCAAGTTCAGCGAGGCTGAGCCCCGGGCTAGGAATCTTCATCCTCGCCGTTTTGAATATGGTTTCAATCGAGCATAACAAATTCAAAAATGATCCAAACAACGTGAAACCTTCGTGTGGTGTCATATTATGTGTCATAGTTGCAAGGAAAAATATTGAACTTGAAAAATTGCAAACATCATAAAAAATCCTTGGCAAAAAGACCTATCATGTTCGAGGCTTCGTGCCGTTTAGGTCAAACCACCAATGTTATGGCTAGAATCAGGGCATAGTTAGTGATAATGTGCCCATATTGTGCACACATGTGCATCTTGGAATGGTTTATGATGTTGCAGGAGGAAATTTTCCTTTTCGACGCACGAAAAAGCCAATTTCCATTTTTGAGGTTCCGAAATCGGGGTGTTCTGTCAAGCAACCACCAAATTAAAGTTTGGCATTGGTACCAACCCATTTTTCAAAAATACTAGGCCACCTTAGATAGACAATTTCCCAACCGGTGTATCTGGAACCTTTCCATCCATCCCTCATGAAAAAGACAAATTCCTGCCGAATCGGTAGGAGGTCGCCCAGATTTGAACTACAAGTACATGATATAATGCTTGTGAATTTTTTAAAATCATTTATAGGTTTACAACATGCTATTTCGTCAGAGATCCACTTCAAGTTCAGCGAGGCTCAGCCCCGGGCTAGGAATCTTCATCCCTGTTGTTTTGAATATGGTTTCAATCGGGCATAACAAATTCAAAAACGATCCAAACAACGTGAAACCTTCGCGTGGTGTCATATTATGTGTCATAGTTGCAAGGAAAAATATTGAACTTGAAAAATTGCAAACATCATAAAAAATCCTTCACAAAATGACCTATCATGTTTGAGGTTTCATGGCATTTAGGTCAAACCACCAATGTTATGGCTAGAATCAAGGCATAGTTTGTGATAATGTGCCCATATTGTGCACACATGCGCATCTTGGGATGGCATACGATGTTACAGGAGGAAGTTTTCCTTTTCGAGGCACAAAAAATCCAATTTCCATTTTGAGGTGCCGAAATCGGGATATTCTGTGAAGAAACCACCAAATTAAAGTTTGGCATTGGTACTAACCCATTTTTGGAAAATACTTGACCACCTTAGATGGACAATTTCCTAACCGGTGTATCTGGAACCTTTCCGTCCATCCCTCATGAAAAAGACAAATTCCTGCCGAATCGGTAGGAGGTTCCCCAGATTTGAACTACAAGTACATGATATAATGCTTGTGATTTTTTTAAAATCATTTATAGGTTCACAACATGCTATTTCATCAGAGATCCACTTCAAGTTCAGCGAGGCTCAGCCCCGGGCTAGGAATCTTCATCCCCGCCATTTTGAATATGGTTTCAATCGGGCATAACAAATTCAAAAACGATCCAAACAACGTGAAACCTTCGCGTGGTGTCATATTATGTGTCATAGTTGCAAGGAAAAATAATGAACTTGAAAAATTGCAAACATCATAAAAAATCCTTCACAAAATGACCTATCATGTTCGAGGTTTCAAGGCATTTAGGTCAAACCACCAATGTTATGGCTAGAATCAGGGCATAGTTTGTGATAATGTGCCCATATTGTGCACACATGCGCATCTTGGGATGGCTTATGATGTTGCAGGAGGAAGTTTTCCTTTTCGATGCACGAAAAATCCAATTTCCACTTTGAGGTGCCGAAATCGGGGTGTTCTGTGAAGCAACCACCAAATTAAAGTTTGGCATTGGTACTAACCCATTTTTTGAAAATACTAGACCACCTTAGATGGAAAATTTCCCAACCGGTGTATCTGGAACCTTTCCGTCCATCCCTCATGAAAAAGACAAATTCCTGCCAAATCGGTAGGAGGTTGCCCAGATTTGAACTACAAGTACATGATATAATGCTTGTGAATTTTTAAAAAAATCATTCATAGGTTCACAACATGCTATTTCATTAGAGATCCACTTCAAGTTCAGCGAGGCTCAGACCCGGGCTAGGAATCTTCATCCCCGCTGTTTTGAATATGGTTTCAATCAGGCATAACAAATTCAAAAATGATCCAAACAACGTGAAACCTTCGCTGGTGTCATGTTATGTGTCATAGTTGCAAGGAAAAATATTGAACTTGAAAAATTGCAAACATCATAAAAAATCCTTCGCAAAAAGACCTATCATGTTCGAGGTTTCGTGGCATTTAGGTCAAACGACCAATGTCATGGCTAGAATCAGGGCATAGTTTGTGATAATGTGCCCATATTGTGCACATATGTGCATCTTGGAATGGTTTACGATGTTGTAGGAGGAAGTTTTCCTTTTCGACACACGAAAAAGCCAATTTCCATTTTTGAGGTGCCGAAATCGGGGTGTTCTGTGAAGCATCCACCAAATTAAAGTTTGGCATTGGTACCAACCCATTTTTCAAAAATACTAGGCCACCTTAGATGGACAATTTCCCAATCGGTGTATCTGGAACCTTTCCGTCCATCCCTCATGAAAAAGACAAATTCCTGCTGAATCGGTAGGAGGTTGCCCCCATTTGAACTACAAGTACATGATATAATGCTTGTAATTTTTTTAAATCATTTATAGGTTTACAACATGCTATTTCATCAGAGATCCACTTCAAGTTCAGCGAGGGTCAAGCCCGGGCTAAGAATCTTCATCCCTGCTGTTTTGAATATGGTTTCAATCAGGCACAACAAATTCAAAAACGATCCAAACAATGTGAAACCTTCGCGTGGTGTCATATTATGTGTCATAGTTTCAAGGGAAAATATTGAACTTGAAAAATTGCAAACATCATAAAAAATCCTTCACAAAATGACCTATCATGTTCGAAGTTTCATGGCATTTAGGTCAAATCACCAATGTTATGGCTAGAATTAGGGCATAGTTTGTGACAATGTGCCCATAGTGCACACATGCGCATCTTGGGATGGCTTACGATGTTGTAGGAGGAAGTTTTCCTTTTCGATGCACGAAACATCCAATTTCCATTTTTGAGGTGCCGAAATCAGAGTGTTCTGTGAAGCAACCACCAAATTAAAGTTTGGAATTGGTACTAACCCATTTTTTGAAAATACTAGATCACCTTAGATGGACAATTTCCCAACCGGTGTATTTGGAACCTTTCCGTCCATCCCTCATGAAAAATACAAATTCCTGCCGAATCGGTAGGAGGTTGCCCAGATTTGAACTACAAGTACATGATATAATGCTTGTGAATTTAAAAAAAATCATTTATAGGTTCACAACATGCTATTTCATTAGATATCCACTTCAAGTTCAGCGAGGCTCAGCCCCGGGCTAGGAATCTTCATCCCCGCCATTTTGAATATGGTTTCAATCGGGCATAACAAATTCAAAAATGATCCAAACAACGTGAAACCTTCGCGTGGTGTCATAGTTGCAAGGAAAAATATTGAACTTGAAAAATTGCAAACATCATAATAAATCCTTTGCAAAAAGACCTATCATGTTCGAGGTTTCGTGGCATTTAGGTCAAACCACCAATGTTATGGCTAGAATAAAGGCATAATTTGTGATAATGTGCCCATATTGTGCACACATGTGCATCTTGGAATGGTTTACGATGTTATAGGAGGAAGTTTTCCTTTTCGACACACAAAAAAGCCAATTTCCATTTTTGAGGTGCCGAAATCGGGGTGTTCTGTGAAGCATCCACCAAATTAAAGTTTGGCATTGGTACCAACCCATTTTTCAGAAATACTAGGCCACCTTATGTCAACACCCGGATTTTTAATCCCAGATGCCCGTTATGCCATACCTCGCAATCCCAGGATTACCATTTTTGCGAGACATAACGGATTGGATATCACAGTACATCATCCATTACAAACCATACATAAGGTTCTTACACAAATAAAGATCTCATGATCTAGTCTTAATACAACAAGCAACGGAAAAAAAGATAGCGTAGCGGTGGGGTCCATCTTCAGGGGCACAGGCAATGCTGACAAAGGAAGATATTCCTAGTTATCATAGTCGTCCTGCTGACCATCATCTTGATAATCTCCTTCATAGTCTGGCCATGGTAATAGCCAGGGACAAAAGCCATGAGTACGCTTTAAGTACTCGCAAACTACCACTAATAAGTATTATGAATCTAAGTTAAAATGCTAACTCTATGCTTAACTATCAAGTTAAGTTTGAAACCTAAACTGAGTTCTGAAGCAAAGAAAGATAAGATAAAACTCTAAAGTCACTTAAGTTGGGGAAACCATTGTCATAAACACAACCCTGTTGTGGTCAAGTCAATATTCATCATTCTTTTCAAAGTCTTTAGAAAGCATCTGACAACGAAATAGTATGGCCATTCCAACTGTCCATAACCGCGTACGCGGCTATTCGAATAGTTTGACACTCTGCAGAGGTGGTACACTTTCACCACAAGATTCGATACATCTGTCAGGGATAACCCTAAATCATCATACTTAGTATGCATATAATCAAACATAACCTTCCCTTTACACACCCTAGTATAAGCACCTCTCCTATGAGCATGGCCTCCCAACCATGACCATCAGTCATCTTGGGCACTGCATAGGTGGACAACATTGAGAGGTAGCCTCAGCTCAAACCTCTCCCGTGAGGGAAATAATACTAATGCATATAAATTTCCAGCTAAGCCTTACCCAATTCAGGTAATGTGGTTGTACGGAAAATTTGGAATGGCATCGCATCCGAATCCAACCATCAGTTTTATAAAAGGGTTAAGGCTCATGCCTCAACATTTTCATCAACATCAATCCTTTGTGTTTCTCAACACATGTCAAAACATCTCAATAGAATGACTCATCATTCCAAGGTTTTCATAATTCATTTTCACCAAGTGTTCCCATCTAAAGTGACTCAAGTTTTTGATCTACTCTAACTACTAAGTTAAGAGTGTTCACTAAGGTGAAAAGATGGGTTAAATCTCATGCCATTGAATGACATCTAAAGGGTTCTAAATAGGTCAAGTTTTATACTTTTTATGCTACCTTCAAAACAAGTAAAGAACTTTGTATAACCTAAGAAAGGTAAAACTTGTAACTAGGACTTGGGGTACTATTAGTTAAATAAGGGGGGGGGTGTGATCAAAGCATGCTTAAGGCATCTTTGCTAAACCATCTAGTTTGATTCTAGTTTGCTAAGTACTACACTTGCAAGTGCTACTTGCAAGTGCTACTTGCAAGGGTTAATCTTGGATAGTGCTAGCTTGCTAATAGTAGCTGGCATTGTTAATGGTGGCTTGCCTTGGTTGGTGCAGTGGTTGAAGTTTTCTTCTTCTTCTTCTTCTTCTTCTTGGTAGAACTCCTCCTCCTCGAGAGCTTGGTCGGTACTATCGTCTATAAATACATAGGGAGTGCACAATCACCAAACAATACTTAACTAGGCTAGATAGCATTCTTAGACACACAATTGATGATCTATTATCATCACAAGCATCCCAAGTTTAAATCAAAAGTTTCCTTCTTTTTATTTTAGAAAAGTAATTTCTATTCATTGAAAAATTAACTAAAATTTAATATTCACCACCAAAATATGGGCTCATGTGGACACATGTCCTCACCACATATTCTAACATGTGGGAATGAGATTTAAGGGTTGGATCAATATTACTTTGGTTAAAGTTCATTATTTAATGATTTAAAGTGACTAGAAATGCCTATATAGCATTATTTTGGTACTAGTCCAAAGTCACTTCATGTAAACCTTAATATTATTACATATTTGGATAGATATGGTGAAATGTGATTTTTGAGAGTTGGAATCAACTCAAAAGCTAACTTGGTTGATTTTATAAAAATGTTGCAAGTTGCAAAAGCTTCTGCCTTCTTATTTTTATTAGGAGAGATCTATAACTCTAATTGAATTAAATCCAACGGGCTTGGATAGATCATCTTAATACCTTTTAGAAAAAATTAGTTTCATGAAATTTGGATTTGTAAAACTCACATAATAGGTTTTTGAAATACTGGACAGAAACTAGGTTTAACTAAAAAAGAAAACTCCAGATTTGAATCGGCGGGCTAGCGCGGGAAAAGGAATGGGCCAGCCCAGTGGCGCTCCGCGGCGCGGGGCTCTGCTGACAGGGGGGTCCTGCGTGTCAGCGGCACTTAAAACGCGAAACGGTACACGCGCTCTAGGCCGTGCGATTAGAAGCTAGATCTACGGCTGAGGGTCGTCGTCGACGACGAACAGGTCGCCGGCGAGCGCGAACCCTAGCGGCTCGGTGGGGGTCGGCTAGGGGCGTACCAGGGCTCCAGCGAGGTCAGCGAGGCGGGCAAACAACGTGGAAGACGACGGCGAGACAAGGCGTGGTCGTGGCGGAGCTTGGGACGGTCGCAATCAACGACGCCGTTCTCCTTCTATCGCAGCTGCTCTGGCTCCAATTCCGGCGAGGCAGAGTTCGCCTTGCTCCGGCTAGAGGTGGGTGAGGTTCAGAGAGGTGAGGGGAGAGGGATGGTGTGGAGAAGAGAGGCTAGGGAGGGCTCCTTTTATAGGCTCGACGGTGAGACCGAGCGGGATGGGCGGTCGACGGTGGCAACATGGCTACGGCGAGGTAGAGGCATGGCTGGAGGTGGCGATCGATGGGCGGTTCCCTGGCGGTGCTCTAGAGTTTAAATGCGGTCGTAGGGGCCGTGGCACGCGGTCGGGGCGAGGTGGCGCTCTATGCGGCAAAAGCGGCGGTGTCCACGACGAGCGGTGGCTGTGGTGCGTTCGGCGGCGAACGGGCGTGTCCGTCGTGTTCCTTGTGTCGTGGCGGAGCGGTAGGCGCGGGCTGCGGTCGAGCGGCGGCTTGTGCACGCGTGCCGGGTGCGACACTCTGGCGTGCGCTCGGCATGGTGCGGTGGCACTGGGCGCGGTTTGTGCTCGGTGGTCCACTGCACTCCTGGGCTCGGGCAAGGGACTGGGGGTGGCGGTGAGCTCCTGGCTACCTCCTAGACATGGAGAGAGAGGGGGAGGTGGTCTTCTGGGGTGAGAGCAAGGTTGGCCGGCGAGTTGGTGCTCAGTATGGCTTGGCCTTGCCACTAGGGTGTAGGGGATGGGGTGGTAATGGCATGGTTTGATCAAGTGGAGACAGAGGGAGTGTTTTGTGGTCAGTTGGGTGGCAAAACCCTGTAGAAACAGTGAGCTAGCTAGTTGTGTTTGATTCTGCCTGCCATGTGTTTGATGAAATGGCCGCATGAAAATTCTTTTTGAATTTTGAGTTCAAATTTTTTGGGTGTTCTCCACTAATGATAGGTAGTCTCTGGTTGCAAGGGTTTTGAAAGTGGAGCTCCAAAAGATGGGTTCTGAAATAGGGGTGATCTATGCATATGCATTAGATTCAATTTTAAACTGCCATTTAAATTAGTTTACAGAATGTTTTTAGCAGATCAAAAGGTGGGCCTTGGTAACTCATTATGTGTACTAGCAAGGGGTGCAATGATCAAGAATTGTTTCTGTTAAAATTTGAGTACTAGGAATAGCCAAAGTAGGCATGAGAGTTAAATTTGCCAAAATGACCATTCCTCCTCTTTAATTCTTTTTGATTTGATTTGATTTTCTTTAGGAAGCGCTGCCGGAACGCGACGCCGGAAGGATCGTCTACACGATCTTGAGATCGGCAAGTGATCAACTACATCAACCACGAGATCTAATCTCGTTAACGCTTTCGGATCTACGAGGGTTAGTTCCTATCTATCTCGTTGCACATGTCTAATAGATTAGATCTTGGCTTTTATCTAGATTAGATCTGGGTTTTGTTCGTTCTTGCGGTAGAATTTTTTTGTTTTCCATGCTACGAACCCATCAGTGGTATCAGAGCCGTATCTATGCGTAGATCTGTTGCACGAGTAGAACACAATGTTTTTGTGGGCGTTGATGCTTTTGTTGTCGGTCTTAGCGTGTACTTTGCATCTTGCGGCATGGTGGGATGAAGCGGCTCGGGCTAACATTACATGTCATCACACATGAGACTTGCTCCACGCTTGACGTGCAACTTGCTTTGCACAAGTGGCTTTGCGGGTGTCTGTCTCTCCCACCATAGTTAAGATTCAATTTACAATGAGCATCTGACAACACTTGTATCAACATTGTGGTCCTTGTTCGTAGGTAAGATCGGTCTTATGCGAAAGCCCCAAACTACGTAAAACATGCAAAGAAAATTAGAGGCGTCTAACTTGTTTTTGCAGGGGTTTTGTGATGTGATATGGCCATCATGTGATTGTGATTGTATTTGATGTATGCAATGATCCTTGTTGTAATATGGCAACCGGCAGGAGCCTAATGGTTGTCTTTAATTCTGTTAAGACCTGCGTGTCTATTCATCTTGTAATAGCTTTATTCCAAGTAGTTGTAATAGGTGCTAGCAATGATGGACAACCATGAAGCGGCGCCACTGACCTTGACGCAATGCTGGTGATGATGGAGATCATGTTTGTGCTTTGGAGATGGAGATCAAAGGCGCAAGAAGAAAGGGCCATATCATATCACACTAATTATGAATTGCCTGTGATGTTAATCCTTTATGCATCTTGTATTGCTTAGATCGCGACGGTAGCATTATAAGATGATCCCTCTTACTAAATATCAAGTAATAAAGTGTTCACCCTTAGTTGGCACCGTTGCTAAGACTTGTCGTTTCGAAGCATCTCGTGATGATCGGATGTGATAGATTCTACGTGTGCATACAACGGGTGCAAGCCAGATTTGCACATGCGGAAACTAAGGTTATCTTGACAAGCCTAGCATGTACAGACATGGTCTCGGAACACGGAATACCGAAAGGTAGAGCATGAGTCATATAAATGATATGATGAACATGAAGATTGTTCGCCGATGAAACTACATCTTCTCTCGTGAAGATCGGACTTGGTGTAGTGGACTTGGTTCGTGTAATCACTAAGACAATGTGAGGGATGTTGTTTTGAGTGGGAGTTCACCTAGTTAGTTTAAAAAATTAAATTTGAACTCAATTTGTCATAAACTTAGTCTAAACTACTTGCAAATTGTTGTAGATTATGGCGACCCCCTCCATCAATTTCAATGCGTTCCTAGAGAAAGAAAAGCTTAAGAACAATGGAAGCAATTTCATGGACTGGTTCCGTGGACTGAAGATCGTCCTCAGGGCTGGTCAGTTGACCTATGTGCTCGAAGCACCGCTAGGTGACCCACCTGCAGATGATGCCACCGATGACGTAAAGAATGTTTACGCCACCCGGAAAAATCATTACTCCACAGTTCAGCGTGCCATCCTGTACGGTTTAGAAGCGGAGCTCTAGAAGCGTTTTGAGCACCACGACCTGTTCGAGATCATTAAGGAGCTCAGGCTAATTTTTGAGACTCGCGCGGCCATGGAGAGCTATGAGGCCTCCGAAAAATTCTTTAACTGTAAGATGGAAGAGGGAAGCTCCGTTAGCGAGCACGTGCTCACCATGTCTAGGTACGCAAACAAGCTCCAAGAATTGGGGATATCGATTCCTAATGAATTGGGGATTCACCGTCTCCTTCAATCACTGCCACCAAGTTACAAGAACTTTGTGATGAACTACAACATGCACTGCATGAACAAGACGTTGCCTGAACTATCGTCCATGCTGAAAACTGCTGAAGTGGAGATCAAGAAGGAGCACCAAGTGTTGATGGTCAATAAGACCACCAATTTCAAGAGACAGGGCAAGCCTAGGAACAAGGGAAACTTCAAGAAGGACGGCAAGAAAGCTGCCGCACCTGCTAAGAAGCCCAAGGCTGGTTCTAAGCCTGAAACTGAGTGCTTCTACTGCAAGGGTGCTGGTCACTGGAAGCGTAACTGCCCCAAGTACCTGGCGGATCTGAAGAACGGCAACATCAAGAAGAAAGGTATATTTGATATATGTGTTATAGATGTGTATCTTACTAGTAATCGTAGTAGTGCCTGGGTATTTGATACTGGTTCGGTTGCTCATATTTGTAACTCGAAACAGGAGCTGCGGAATAAACAAAGACTGGCAAGAGACGAGGTGACTATGCGCGTTGGAAATGGCTCCAAGGTTGATGTGATCGCCATTGGCACGCTCCCTCTACATCTACCTTCGGGATTAGTTTTAAATTTGAATAATTGTTATTTGGTGCCTGCGTTAAGCATGAACATTATATCTGGATCCTGTTTATTGCGAGACGGTTACTCTTTTAAGTCCGAGAATAAAGGTTGTTCGATTTATATGAGTAATATATTTTATGGTAATGCACCTGAGATGAATGGTTTATTCTTACTGAATCTCGATAGTAGTGATACACATGTTCACAACATAGATGCTAAACGAATAAAATTGAATGATAATTCTACATACATGTGGCACTGTCGTCTTGGTCACATTGGAGTGAAGCGTATGAAGAAACTCCATCCAGATGGACTTCTTGAATCACTTGATTTTGAATCACTTGAAAGATGCGAAGCATGTCTAATGGGAAAAATGACTAAGACTCCATTCTCTGGTACAATGGAGCGAGCTACAGACTTATTGGAAATAATACATACCGATGTGTGCGGACCAATGAGTGTAGCATCGCGTGGTGGATATCGCTATGTTCTCACTTTCACGGATGACTTAAGTAGATATGGGTATGTCTACTTTATGAAACATAAGTCCAAAACTTTCGAGAAGTTTAAGGAATTTCAAAGTGAAGTGGAAAATCATCGTAACAAGAAGATTAAGTTTCTGTGTTCTGACCGCGGAGGTGAATATCTGAGTTATGAGTTTGGCATGCATTTAAAGAAATGTGGAATACTTTCGCAGTTGACACCGCCGGGAACACCACAGCGTAATGGTGTGTCCGAACGTCGTAATTGAACTCTCTTAGATATGGTTCGGTCTATGATGTCTCTTACAGATTTACCGTTATCATTTTGGGGTTATGCATTAGAGACAGCCGCATTCACTTTAAATAGGGCACCATCTAAATCCGTTGAAACGACACCGTACGAATTGTGGTTTGGTAAGAAACCTAAGTTGTCGTTCCTTAAAGTTTGGGGTTGCGAGGCATATGTAAAGAAGTTACAACCTGATAAGCTAGAACCCAAAGCGGAGAAATGCGTCTTCATAGGATACCCTAAAGAAACAATTGGGTATACCTTCTATCATAGATCCGAAGGCAAAGTTTTCGTTGCAAAGAATGGATCCTTTCTTGAGAAGGAGTTTCTCTCGAAGGAGGTGACTGGAAGGAAAGTAGAACTCGATGAGGTTATTGAACCTTCTCTCGGATTTGAGAGTAGCGCAGCACCGGAAGATGTTTTTGTGCCGCCTGCACCAATTGGAGAGGAAGCTAATGATAATGATCATGAAACTTCAAATGAAGATACTGCTGAACCTCACAGGTCAACGAGGGTTCGTACCACTCCTGATTGGTATGACTCTGCCTTGAACGTCATGTTGGTGGATAACGCTGATGACCCTGCGACGTATGAAGAAACTATGGTGAGCCCAGATTCCGACAAATGGCTAGAAGCCATGAAATCCGAAATGGGATCCATGTACGAAAACCAAGTGTGGACTTTGGTGGACTTACCGGATGGCCGTAAGGCTGCCGAGAACAAATGGATTTTCAAGAGAAAAACAGATGCTGATGGTAATGTTACCGTCTATAAAGCTCGACTTGTCGCGAAAGGGTTCCGACAAATTCAAGGAGTTGACTATGAATAGACTTTCTCACCAGTAGTGAAGCTAAAGTCTGTGAGGATTTTGTTAGCAATTGCTGCACATTTCGATTATGAGATTTGGCAGATGGATGTAAAAACGGCATTCCTTAATGGTGACATTTAGGAAGATTTATATATGGTACAACCCAAGGGTTTTGTCGATCCTAAAGATGCTGACAAGGTATGCAAGCTTCAGCGCTCCATTTATGGACTACAGGAAGCATCCCGGAGTTGGAATCAACGTTTTGATAAAGTAATCAAAAATTTGGGGTTTATACAAACTTATGGAGAAGCCTGTATTTACAAGAAAGTGAGTGGGAGCTCTGTAGCATTCCTAGTACTATATGTAGATGACATATTGTTGATTGGGAATGATATAGAACTTCTTAATAGCGTCAAAACCTATTTGAATAATAGTTTTTCAATGAAGGATCTTGGCAAAGCGGCATACATTCTAGGCATCAAGATTTATAGAGATAGATCAAGACGCCTAATAGCGCTTTCACAAAGTACATACTTGGACAAAGTTCTAAAGAAGTTTAGAATGGAAGATAGCAAGAAAGGGTTCGTGCCCATGTTGTCAGGTAAGACCTTGAGTAAGACTCAAAGTCCAGCTACGGCAGAAGATAGAGTGAAAATGAATAATATTCCCTATGCCTCGGCCATAGGTTCTATCATGTATGCCATGCTGTGTACAAGACCGGATATAGGACATGCTGTTAGTTTGACTAGCAGATATCAAAGTGATCCTGGAATGGAGCACTAGACAGCGGTCAAGAATATCCTAAAGTACCTAAATAGGACTAAGGATATGGTTCTTTCTTATGGAGGTGATGAACAGCTTGTTGTAAACGGTTACAACGATGCTAGTTGGAACACCGATCCGGATGACTCGAAGTCACAGTCGGGATACGTATTTATTTTGAATGGTGCTGCAGTGAGCTGGAGGAGTGCGAAGCAAAGCGTTGTGGCAAAATCTTCAACTGAATCGGAATACATAGCTGCTTCGGAGGCTGCACAAGAAGCCGTTTGGATGAAGGAATTCATTACTGAACTTGGCGTGGTTCCCAGTGCGTTGGACCCGATGGCCATCTACTGTGACAACACAGGTGCCATAGCTAATGCACAGGAGCCAAGGTCACATAGCAAGCTGAAGCACATCAAGCTACGTTTCCACGCTGTTCACGAGTATGTCCGAGATGGTGACATAAAGATTTGCAAAGTACACACTGATCTGAATGTGGCAGATCCATTGACTAAACCTCTCCCTAGGGCAAAGCATGACCAACACCAGAACGCCATGGGTGTTTGGTATATTACCATGTAATCTAGATTATTGACTCTAGTGCAAGTGGGAGACTGTTGGAGATATGCCCAAGAGGCAATAATAAAAGTGGTTATTATTATATCTTTGTGTTTATGATGAATGTTTACATCCCATGCTATAATTGTATTATTAGGAAACACTAATACATGTATGTTTTGTAAACATAAGAGAGTCCCTAGTAAGCCTCTTGTTGAACTAGCTTGTTGATTAATTGATGATCATGGTTTCCTGATCATGGACATTAGGATGTGATTAATAACAACGTTATATCATTAGGAGAATGATGTGATGGACACACACCCATAGTAAGCGTAGCATAAGATCAAGTCATTAAGTTCGTATTGCTGTAAGCTTTTAAATGCATAGTAACCTAATCCTTCGACCATGAGGTTGTGTTAATCACCATCACCGGATGGGTACTTTGATGACATCAAACACCGCTTCATAACTGGGTGGTCATAAAGGTGTCATTGGGTATTCTAAAAGTACGTGTTGAAGCGCATGGACCAAGATTGGGATTTGTCCATCCATATGACGGATAGATATGCTCTAGGCCCTCTCGGTGGAATGTCATCTAGTTAGCTTGCAAGCATGTGACTGGGTCACAAGGGATGACATATCACGGAACGAGTAAAGAGTACTTATCAGTAACGAGGTAGAACTAGGTATGGAGATGCTGACGATCAAACCTCGGATAAGTATAGTATCGCGTGATAAAGGGAATTGGTTTCGTATGTAAATGGTTCAATCGATCACGAAGTCATCGTTGAATATGTGGGAGCCATTATGGATCTCCAGGCCCCGCTGATGGTTATTGATAGGAGATGTGTCTCTGTCATGTCTACATATTCACGAACCGTAGGGTGACACACTTAAGGTTCGAAGTTGTTTTAAGTAGATATGGAATGTGCGTTGGAGACCGAATGTTGTTCGGAGTCTCGGAATGGATCTGGGACATCACGAGGAGATCCGGAATTGTCCGGAGAATAAGATTCATATATTGGGGATCATTTTCTGAGTTAGGAAATGTTCCGGAGTGTTTGTATGAGGATTCTAGAAGGTTTCGGAAGGTTCTAGAAGATTTCTTGGAGTTTGCTTGAAAATCAAGGAAGGGATCAAGGAGTCCTGGTGGGTCAAGACAAGGAGTCGTGGGGGAGGAGGACTCCTTCCCCCTCCCCAATCCGCTGGCCCAAGGAGGTGGGGAGTCCTACTAGGACTCCCCCTCCCCAGGCGCCCTCCCTCCTTTAAATAGAAGGGGGAGGCGCCACCCCTTGCCTCTCCTATATAACACCAAATCTCTGCCGCCTCTCTCCTCCTCCTTTCTTCTGCACAGGCATAGGCGAAGCCCTGCAGAATTCTCTACTCCACCACCACCACCACGCCGTCATGCTGCTGGGATTCCGTGGAGAAGATCTACTACCTCCGCTGCTCGCTGGAACGAGGATAGGAAGGTCTGCTTCGACTCCGCACGTGTGACCGACTGCGGAAGCGCTGCCGAAATGTGGCGCCGGAAGGATCGTCCACTTGACCGACTGCGGAAGCGCTGCCGGAACGCGACGCCGAAAGGATCGTCCACACGATCTTGAGATCGACAAGTGATCGACTACATCAACCACGAGATCTAATCTCGTTAACGCTTTCGGATCTACGAGGGTTAGTTCCTATCTATCTCGTTGCACATGTCTAATAGATTAGATCTTGGCTTTTATCTAGATTAGATCTGGGTTTTGTTCGTTCCTGCGGTAGAATTTTTTTGTTTTCCATGCTACGAACCCATCAGTTAAAATGCTAACTCTATGCTTAACTATCAAGTTAAGTTTGAAACCTAAACTGAGTTCTGAAGCAAAGAAAGATAAGATAAAACTCTAAAATCACTTAAGTTGGGGAAACCATTGTCATAAACACAACCCTGTTGTGGTCAAGTCAATATTCATCATTCTTTTCAAAGTCTTTAGAAAACATCTGACAACGAAACAATATGGCCATTCCAACTGTCCATAACCGCGTACGCGGCTATTCGAATAGTTTGACACTCTGCAGAGGTGGTACACTTTCACCACAAGATTCGATACATCTGTCAGGGATAACCCTGAATCATCATACTTAGTATGCATATAATCAAACATAACCTTCCCTTTACACACCCTAGTATAAGCACCTCTCCTATGAACATGGCCTCCCAACCATGACCATCAGTCATCTTGGGAACTGCATAGGTGGACAACATTGAGAGGTAGCCTCAGCTCAAACCTCTCCCGTGAGGGAACTAATACTAATGCATATAAATTTCCAGCTAAGCCTTACCCAATTCAGGTAATGTGGTTGTACGGTAAATTTGGAATGGTATCGCATCCGAATCCAACCATCAGTTTTATAAAAGGGTTAAGGCTCATGCCTCAACATTTTCATCAACATCAATGCTTTGTGTTTCTCAACACATGTCAAAACATCTCAATAGAATGACTCATCATTCCAAGGTTTTCATAATTCATTTTCACCAAGTGTTCCCATCTAAAGTGACTCAAGTTTTTGATCTACTCTAACTACTAAGTTAAGAGTGTTCACTAAGGTGAAAAAGATGGGTTCAATCTCATGCCATAGAATGACATCTAAAGGGTTCTAAATAGGTCAAGTTTTATACTTTTTATGCTACCATCAAAAAAAGTAAAGAACTTTGTATAACCTAAGAAAGGTAAAACTTGTAACTAGGACTTGGGGTACTATTAGTTAAATAAGGGGGGGGGTGTGATCAAAGCATGCTTAAGGCATCTTTGCTAAACCATCTAGTTTGATTCTACTTTGCTAAGTACTACACTTGCAAGTGCTACTTGCAAGGGTTAATCTTGGATAGTTCTAGCTTGCTAATAGTAGCTGGCATTGTTAATGGTGGCTTGCCTTGGTTGGTGCAGTGTTGAAGTTTTTTTTCTCTTCTTCTTTTCTTCTTCTTGGTAGAACTCCTCCTCCTCGAGAGCTTGGTTGGTACTATCGTCTATAAATACATAGGGAGTGCACAATCACCAAATACTACTTAACTAGGCTAGATAGCATTCTTAGACCACAATTGATGATCTATTATCATCACAAGCATCCCAAGTTTAAATCAAAAGTTTCCTTCTTTTTATTTTAGAAAAGTAATTTCTACTCATTGAAAAAATTAACTAAATTTAATATTCACCACCAAAATATGGGCTCATGTGGACACATGTCCTCACCACATATTCTAACATGTGGGAATGAGATTGAAGGGTTGGATCATATTACTTTGGTTTAAGTTCATTATTTAATGATTTAAAGTGACTAGAAATGCCTATATAGCATTATTTGGTACTAGTCCAAAGTCACTGCATATAAACCTTAATATTATTACATATTTGGATAGATATGGTGAAATGTGATTTTTGAGAGTTGGAATCAACTCAAAAGCTAACTTGGTTGATTTTATAAAAATGTTGCAAGTTGCAAAAGCTTCTGTCTTCTTATTTTTATTATTAGGAGAGATCTATAAGTCTAATTGAATTAAATCCAACGGGCTTGGATAGATCATCTTAATACCTTTCAGAAAAATTAGTTTCATACAATTTGGATTTGTAAACTCACATAATTGATTTTTGAAATACTGGACAGAAACTGGGTTTAACTAAAAAGAAAACTCCAGATTTGAATCGGTGGGCTAGCGCGGGAAAAGGAATGGGCCGGCCCAGTGGCGCTCCGCGGTGCGGGGCTCAACTGACAGGGGGGTCCCGCATGTCAGCGGCACTTAAAACGCGAAACGGTACGCGCACTGTGGGCCGTGCGATTAGAAGCTAGATCTACGACTGAGGGTCGTCATCAACGACGAACAGGTCGCCGATGAGCGCGAACCCTAGCGGCTCGGTGGGGGTCGGCTAGGGGCGTACTAGGGCTCCAGCGGGGTCGGCGAGGCGGGCAAACGATGTGGAAGACGACGACGAGACGAGGCGTGGTCGCGGCGGAGCTTGGGGCGGTCGCAATCAACGGCGCCCTTCTCCTCCTGCCGCGGCTGCTCCGGCTCCAAATCCGGCGAGGCAGAGCTCGCCTTGCTCCGGCTAGAGTGGGTGAGGTTCAGAGAGGTGAGGGGAGTGGAATGGTGTGGAGAAGAGAGGCTGGGGAGGGCTCCTTTTATAGGCTCGACGGTGAGACCGAGCGGGATGGGCGGTCGACGGTGGCGACATGGCTACGGCGAGGTAGAGGCATGGCTGGGGTGGCGATCGATGGGCGGTTCCCTGGCGGTGCTCTAGAGCTTAAATGCGGCCGTAGGGGCGGTGTCACCGCTGTCGGGGCGAGGTGGCGCTCTGCGCGGCAGAAGCGGCGGTGTCCACGGCGAGCGGTGGCTGTGGTGCGTTGGGCGACGAACGGGCGTGTCCGTCGTGTTCCCTGTGTCGTGGCGGAGCGGTAGGCACGGGCTGCGGTTGAGCGGCGGCTTGTGCACGCGTGCCGGGTGCTAATGGCATGGTTTGATCAAGTGGAGACAGAGGGAGTGTTTTGTGGTCAATTGGGTGGCAAAACCCTGTAGAAACAGTGAGCTAGCTAGTTGTGTTTGATTCTGCCTGCCATGTGTTTAATGAAATGGCCGCATGAAAATTCTTTTTGAATTTTGAGTTCAAAATTTTTGGGTGTTCTCCACTAATGATAGGTAGTCTCTGGTTGCAAGGGTTTTGAAAGTGGAGCTCCAAAAGATGGGTTTTGAAATAGGGGTGATCTATGCATATGCATTAGATTCAATTTTAAACTGCCATTTAAATTAGTTACAAATTTTTTTTAGTAGATCAAAAGGTTGGCCTTGGTATCTCATTATGTGTACTAGCAAGGGGTGCAATGATCAAGAATTGTTTCTGTTAAAATTTGAGTACTAGGAATAGCCAAAGTAGGCATGAGAGTTAAATTTGCCAAAATGACCATTCCTCCTTTTTAATTCTTTTTGATTTGATTTTCTTTAGGAAAAGTCTGGGAATGATGTAGATGATGTTTAAATCACCTAAGGAACATTTTACAAGCATTGGATCACTCAATCATGGCAATGCAAACAACTCCTAAATTAAATGCACACATATATGAATGCTTTCATATTAACTTTGAAAAAGTTTTTGTTAACCCCACTTTTGATTGATTTGATCTTGATAAGCTTGGATTGAAGTTTTGGGATGACAAAAATCTCATCCCGAGATTTGCAAAGAAAACTAGGAACTAAAGAGATCTGGGAACTCTGTCCTAATGTAATCTTCTCGCTCCCAAGTAGCTTCCTCCTCGGTATGGTTGATCCACTGAATCTTGAGAAACTTGATACTCCTGGTCCTGGTGGTTCTGTAGGCTTCTTCTAAGATACAGATGGGTACTTCTCGATAGGTCAGGTCATTGTTGATTTCCATAGCTCTATGATCGATGTTCTTGAAAACTTCGGTCTTCTCGGGCACTTCCAAGCATTTGCGAAGTAACGAGATATGGAACACATTGTGGATGGCTGACATCTCTTCAGGCAGTTCCAACTGATACGATACTTCTCCTCAACGGTTCAGAATCTTGAAAGGTCCGATATATCTGGGGGCTAACTTTCCTTTCAGACTAAAGCGTTGAGTTCCTTTCAAGGGTGAAACCTTGAGATATACAAAATCTCCGACATTGAAAGTCAAGTCTCTTCTTCTTTTGTTAGCATAGCTCTTTTGTCTAGATTGGGCGGTCTTGAGATGCTCACAGACTTTGTGAACTTTCTCTTCTGCTTCTCGGAGAATGTCGGGTCCGAAGATCTGACTCTCTCCTACTTGCGACCAATTCAAAGGGGTACGACACTTTCTTCCGTAAAGGAATTCAAATGTTGCCATCTGTAAACTAGCTTGATAACTGTTGTTGTATGAGAATTCTGTGAAAGGCAGGCAGTCTTCCCATTTTGATCCATATTCCAACACACAAGATCTAAGCATATCTTCTAGGATTTGGTTGACTCTCTCAGTCTGTCCATCTGTTTGCGGATGATATGTTGTGCTAATGTTCAACTTGGTTCCTAGTCCTTCCTGCACTTTCTGCCAAAATCTTGAGGTAAACTGGGTTCCTCGATCTGATACGATGGTCTTGGGGGTTCCATGCAGACTAACAATCCTAGCAATGTATAACTCTGCTAACTTTGCACTCTGGTAAGTTGTCTTGACAGGTATAAAGTGGGCTGCCTTGGACAGTCTATCAACTATGACCCAGATTGAGTCATTTCCCCTACTAGAAGTAGGTAAACCGGTGATAAAGTCCATTCCGACGGAATCCCATTTCCATTCCAGAATCTGCAATGGCTGCAACAGTCCTGCAGGTCTCTGGTGTTTTGCCTTGACTCTTTGGCAGATGTCACATTTGGCGATGTAGCTTCCGATCTCGCTCTTCATCTTGTGCCACCAAAATTGCTCCTTCAAATCCTGATACATCTTTGTTCCTCCGGGGTGGATAGAATAAAGAGTATCATGAGCCTCCTTCATGATAACTTCCTTCAGCTCCAAATCTGCTGGAACACAGATACTTCCTTTGTACCACAGTACTCCTTCTTCATCTTTGGTGAATCCAGGTACCTTTCCTGTACCAATACGATGTTTGATTCCGTTGATACTTTCATTCCCCTTCTGGGCTTCCTTGATTTGGCTAATCAAAGTGGGTTGAAGTTCATTGCTAGCTAGGAATCCTTTGCTAACTAATTCAGTCCTGAATTGCTCCAACTCTTCATACAAATTTGGTTGCTTCTCCTTGATCATGGTGTTAAGCCTACACGGCAATCTGCTAAGAGCATCCGCTACCACATTGGCTTTGCCGGGGTGATAGTGAATGTCAAGGTCATAATCCTTGATTAACTCTATCCATCTTCTTTGCCTCATATTCAGCTCTTTTTGAGTGAAGATATACTTCAAGCTCTTATGATCTGAGTAAATCTCACATCGATTTCCCATCAAATAATGATGCCATGTCTTCAGTGCTAGGACTACAGCTGCTAGTTCAAGATCATGGGTCGGATAGTTCTGCTCATGCTGCTTCAGTTGTCGAGACAGATAAGCGATGACTTTGCCTTCTTGCATCAATACACATCCTAGACCAATCTTGGATGCGTCACAATACACATCAACTGGCTTCTTGATGTCTGGCATGACCAAAATTGGGGCTGATATCAATCTCTTCTTCAGCTCCTGGAAACTGGCTTCACATTTGTCTGTCCATTCAAACTTCTTGTCCTTCTTCAACAATTGGGTCATTGGTCGGGCTATGCTCGAGAATCCTTCTACGAACTTGCGGTAATATCCCGCTAATCCGAGAAAGGCACGGACTTGGGTTTGAGTGGTTGGGGCTTTCCATTCTTCAACATCCTTGATCTTGGTGGGATCAACAGAGACTCCTCCGACAGACACAATATGTCCTAGGAATCCTACTTCTTTCAGCCAAAATTCACACTTGCTGAACTTGGCATATAACTGATGCTCTCTCAGGGTTTCTAGAATGATTCTCAGATGTTGCTCATGTTCTTCTTCTGATTTAGAGTAGATAAGGATGTCGTCGATAAACACAACTACAAACTTATCTAGGAAATTCATAAAGATCTTATTCATGAGATTCATGAAATAAGCAGGGGCATTGGTTAATCCAAAAGACATAACCGTATACTCGTATAAACCATAGCGAGTAGTAAAGGCGGTCTTCGGAATATCCGTTGCACAAATCTTAAGTTGGTGATATCCAGTCCTAAGATCAATCTTTGAGAATACCTGAGCTCCGGTCAACTGATCAAATAGATCCTCTATCTTTGGCAAAGGGTACTTGTTCTTGATGGTGACATCATTCAATTTTCTGTAGTCTGTACACAGACGGTTGCCTCCGTCTTTCTTGTCGACGAATAATACTGGTGATCTCCATGGCGATGCGCTTGGTTGAATCAAGCCTTTGGCTAGCATAGCATCCAACTGCTTGTTCAGTTCCACTAACTCTGATGGGTTCATGCTATAGGGTCTCTGGGCTATAGGTCCGATTCCGGGGATTAGTTCGATAATGAACTCAATATCCCTATCCGGGGCATACCTGGCAATTCATCTGGGAATACGTCAGGGTATTCAAAGACTACTCTGACATGGTCAATGGTGGGCAAGGCTACACTCTAGTTGCACTTGAATTGACGGGGTAAGGTTTCAGAGATATGCTCTACTGTGACTCCAGAACTACTGGTCATGGTGATGGCTTTCTTAGCATAGTCTATCACTCCTTTATGCCTTGACATCCAGTCCATACCTAGTACTACTTCCAAACCTTTGGTTCCAAGTACAATTAGGTTGGCATAAAAATCTATCCCATGTATTCTGATAGGTACAGCTTTGCAAATTTTTCTAGCTTTGGTTGTTGAACCGGGGATTTCAACTATCATGACATGCTTCAGGTTGGTTGGACGAATCTTACTAGTGCATGCAAATTCTTCGGTGACAAATGAATGCGATGCTCTCGAATCAAACAATACTCTTGCTAAAACTGAGTTGACAGAAAACATACCTAGCACTACATCTGGCGCTTCCTGGGCTTCTTCTGCATTCATGTGGAAGAGACAGCCATTGCGGTTGTGAGGGTTCCCTGGGGCAAATCTCCTTCCTGGCTGAACACGACGCTGCTGCTGAGCTAGGGCATTCACATTGTGATTAGCTGCAGTCTTATTGGGACACTCATTGGAGTAGTGACCCTTCACTCCACACTCGAAACAAGTGATCTGGGACTTGTCCTTGACTGCGACAGGCACAACATTGCTGCCAGTTCTGGGTGCAGTGTTGTTGGTGTTGTTCTTGGGAGGTGCACAGTTGAAATTGTTGGTATTACCGGATTTGTGATTGTTTACTCCGGACTTCACATTGCCTCCGCTATGGTTGGGGTAGCTTGGGCAAGAATTTGGGGGTCGGTTGTTCCTTGGTGCATATCCCGGTGAAGGGTTGGGACGGTACTTCTGGTGACTGTTGGATCCAGACTGTTGCATCATATGACGCTTGCGGTTGTCGTTTTCCTGGTTAATCTTCCCTTCCATCTGGATGGCAGAGTCGACTAGCTCTTCGAGATCCTAGAAACGGATGTTGACAAGGACAGTCTGCATCTCATCATGCAGTCCGTTCAAGAATCTCTCCTTCTTCTTGGCCTCCGTATTGATCTTGTCAGGTGCATATCTGGCAAGTGACAGGAATTTTTCACGGTACTCCACCACAGTCATTCTTCCTTGCTTTAATTCGCGGAACTCATCTCTCATCCAGTTGACTAGACCTTGTGGCACGTGGGTGCGGCTGAACTTGACTTTGAATGCTTCCCAGGTCATCACTTGACCATGGTTCATATTGCGGATGCTATTCCACCAAGCTCTGGCATCTCCCGCTAGATAGTGGGTGGCGAAGAGCACTTTCTCATTTTCATCCACTCCTGCAACTTCGAGGTTGTTCTCCATGGTCTACAACCAGTCATCAACATCTAGTGGGTTCTCAGATTGGTTGAAGATTGGGGGATTAGTGTTCTGAAATTTTTTGAGTTTGGATCCATGGTTGTCCTGATTTCCATGTCCTTGGTTGTTGAGAGCCATCTGGGCGATCTGTTGAAGTGTTGCTAAGTTGGCTTGGCGTTCTGCCCTGCTTGCTTCATGGTCTGCGATGAGATTCTGCAATATCTACAGCATTGGGTCCTGCGATGAGCTGCTCCCTCCTTGGTTTCCACGAGTAATCTGAAGATTGAGATATAGGGGTAAGAGGGAAATTTCTAAGGTTCATGGTTTTGGGTTTTCAAAGCTAAAACCTTGAGTTAGACTTAGGTTTTTCAACTAACTTCATTTTCATTCATGCAAGCAAGCACACGATACAACACACACCACAACAATCAAAGGGAAAACAAATGGTTTGAAGAACCATTCTGCAGGCTAAGATACATTGAGATCGATACATCTCATGCTACGACAGTGCCCTAGTGCATCTACTCATCGTCGATGAAGTCGGATTCCTCATCATCAGTGTAGAAATCCACGGCATTCTTCTCCAGAAAATCATCATCGTTGCTGAGGTAAGAATCCATGTCTCCCTGGATGTCTTCACCCTCATCTTCTTCTTCCTTAGCGGCAAGCTGAGCTTCCTGCTCCTTGACGGTCTTCTCGAGGTCGTCCACCTTCTTGTGAAGACGGGCGATGGTGCGATCCTTCTTGGCACGCTGGCGGCGAAGAGACTGACGGTCTTGGACAAGCAGTGCGAAAGTCTGGGCCTTCTAGTCGGCAATGGCGCGGTTCTGGTTGGCTAACTCTCTGGCATTGTCCAGTTCCTGCTGTCTGTCGTGAAGCAAGAAGTCAAGGTTCTCCACTTGACGCCTCAACTCGGGGTGGCCCGGCATTTCCATTGGTAGTCCCATGAAGTCACGTCTTGCATAGTGAGCAAAACGGGTTCCTTGGGTCTTGTTGACGCTGAGTGCACATAGACGTGCGAGAGCTTCATGCATTGCCCTGGCTAATCCATCTAGCCAGTTGTTCTCTCTCACGGAGAACTGAATTCTTCCAGAAGTTGGTGCTTCGATGCTTCCTCCATCTAGCCAGTTGTATATGGTACAACCCAAGGGTTTTGTCGATCCTAAAGATGCTGACAAGGTATGCAAGCTTCAGCGCTCCATTTATGGACTGAAGCAAGCATCCCGGAGTTGGAATCAACGTTTTGATAAAGTAATCAAAAATTTGGGGTTTATACAAACTTATGGAGAAGCCTGTATTTACAAGAAAGTGAGTGGGAGCTCTGTAGCATTCCTAGTACTATATGTAGATGACATATTGTTGATTGGGAATGATATAGAACTTCTTAATAGCGTCAAAACCTATTTGAATAATAGTTTTTCAATGAAGGATCTTGGCAAAGCGGCATACATTCTAGGCATCAAGATTTATAGAGATAGATCAAGACGCCTAATAGCGCTTTCACAAAGTACATACTTGGACAAAGTTCTAAAGAAGTTTAGAATGGAAGATAGCAAGAAAGGGTTCGTGCCCATGTTGTCAGGTAAGACCTTGAGTAAGACTCAAAGTCCAGCTACGGCAGAAGATAGAGTGAAAATGAATAATATTCCCTATGCCTCGGCCATAGGTTCTATCATGTATGCCATGCTGTGTACAAGACCGGATATAGGACATGCTGTTAGTTTGACTAGCAGATATCAAAGTGATCCTGGAATGGAGCACTAGACAGCGGTCAAGAATATCCTAAAGTACCTAAATAGGACTAAGGATATGGTTCTTTCTTATGGAGGTGATGAACAGCTTGTTGTAAACGGTTACAACGATGCTAGTTGGAACACCGATCCGGATGACTCGAAGTCACAGTCGGGATACGTATTTATTTTGAATGGTGCTGCAGTGAGCTGGAGGAGTGCGAAGCAAAGCGTTGTGGCGAAATCTTCAACTGAATCGGAATACATAGCTGCTTCGGAGGTTGCACAAGAAGCCGTTTGGATGAAGGAATTCATTACTGAACTTGGCGTGGTTCCCAGTGCGTTGGACCCGATGGCCATCTACTGTGACAACACAGGTGCCATAGCTAATGCACAGGAGCCAAGGTCACATAGCAAGCTGAAGCACATCAAGCTACGTTTCCACGCTGTTCGCGAGTATGTCCGAGATGGTGACATAAAGATTTGCAAAGTACACACTGATCTGAATGTGGCAGATCCATTGACTAAACCTCTCCCTAGGGCAAAGCATGACCAACACTAGAACGCCATGGGTGTTCGGTATATTACCATGTAATCTAGATTATTGACTCTAGTGCAAGTGGGAGACTGTTGGAGATATGCCCAAGAGGCAATAATAAAAGTGGTTATTATTATATCTTTGTGTTTATGATGAATGTTTACATCTCATGCTATAATTGTATTATTAGGAAACACTAATACATGTGTGTTTTGTAAACATAAGAGAGTCCCTAGTAAGCCTCTTGTTGAACTAGCTTGTTGATTAATTGATGATCATGGTTTCCTGATCATGGACATTAGGATGTGATTAATAACAAGGTTATATCATTAGGAGAATGATGTGATGGACACACACCCATAGTAAGCGTAGCATAAAATCAAGTCATTAAGTTCGTATTGCTGTAAGCTTTTAAATGCATAGTAACCTAATCCTTCGACCATGAGGTTGTGTTAATCACCATCACCGGATGGGTACTTTGATGACATCAAACACCGCTTCGTAACTAGGTGGTCATAAAGGTGTCATTGGGTATTCTGAAAGTATGTGTTGAAGCGCATGGACCAAGATTGGGATTTGTCCATCCATATGACGGATAGATATGCTCTGGGCCCTCTCGGTGGAATGTCATCTAGTTAGCTTGCAAGCATATGACTGGGTCACAAGGGATGACATATCACGGAACGAGTAAAGAGTACTTATCAGTAACGAGGTAGAACTAGGTATGGAGATGCTGACGATCAAACCTCGGATAAGTATAGTATCGCGTGATAAAGGAAATTGGTTTCGTATGTAAATGGTTCAATCGATCACGAAGTCATCGTTGAGTATGTGGGAGCCATTATGGATCTCCAGGTCCCGCTGATGGTTATTGATAGGAGATGTGTCTCTGTCATGTCTACATATTCACGAACCGTAGGGTGACACACTTAAGGTTCGAAGTTGTTTTAAGTAGATATGGAATGTGCGTTGGAGACCGAATGTTGTTCGGAGTCTCAGAATGGATCCGGGACATCACGAGGAGATCCAGAATTGTCCGGAGAATAAGATTCATATATTGGGGATCATTTTCTGAGTTAGGAAATGTTCCGGAGTGTTTGTATGAGGATTCTAGAAGGTTTCGGAATGTTCCGGAAGGTTCTAGAAGATTTCTTGGAGTTTGCTTGAAAATCAAGGAAGGGATCAAGGAGTCCTGGTGGGTCAAGACAAGGAGTCCTGGGGGAGGAGGACTCCTTCCCCCCTCCCCAATCCGCCGGCCCAAGGAGGTGGGGAGTCCTACTAGGACTCCCCCTCCCTAGGCACCCTCCCTCCTTTAAATAGAAGGGGGAGGCGCCACCCCTTCCTCTCCTATATAACACCAAATCTCTGCCGCCTCTCTCCTCTTCCTTTCTTCTGCACAGGCATAGGCGAAGCCCTTCAGAATTCTCTACTCCACCACCACCACCACGCCGTCGTGCTGCTGGAATTCCGTGGAGAAGATCTACTACCTCCGCTGCTCGTTGGAACGAGGAGAGGAAGGTCTGCTTTGACTCCGCATGTGTGACCGACTGCGGAAGCGCTGCCGAAACGCGGCGCCGGAAGGATCGTCCACTTGACCGACTGCGGAAGCGCTGCCGGAACGCGACGCCGGAAGGATCGTCTACACGATCTTGAGATCGGCAAGTGATCGACTACATCAACCACGAGATCTAATCTCGTTAACGCTTTCGGATCTACGAGGGTTAGTTCCTATCTATCTCGTTGCACATGTCTAATAGATTAGATCTTGGCTTTTATCTAGATTAGATCTGGGTTTTGTTCGTTCTTGCGGTAGAATTTTTTTGTTTTCCATGCTACGAACCCATCAGTGGTATCAGAGCCGTATCTATGCGTAGATCTGTTGCACGAGTAGAACACAATGTTTTTGTGGGCGTTGATGCTTTTGTTGTCGGTCTTAGCGTGTACTTTGCATCTTGCGGCATGGTGGGATGAAGCGGCTCGGGCTAACATTACATGTCATCACACATGAGTCTTGCTCCACGCTTGACGTGCAACTTGCTTTGCACAAGTGGCTTTGCGGGTGTCTGTCTCTCCCACCATAGTTAAGATTCAATTTACAATGAGCATCTGACAACACTTGTATCAACATTGTGGTCCTTGTTCGTAGGTAAGATCGGTCTTATGCGAAAGCCCCAAACTACGTAAAACATGCAAAGAAAATTAGAGGCGTCTAACTTGTTTTTGCAGGGGTTTTGTGATGTGATATGGCCATCATGTGATTGTGATTGTATTTGATGTATGCAATGATCCTTGTTGTAATATGGCAACCGGCAGGAGCCTAATGGTTGTCTTTAATTCTGTTAAGACCTGCGTGTCTATTCATCTTGTAATAGCTTTATTCCAAGTAGTTGTAATAGGTGCTAGCAATGATGGACAACCATGAAGCGGCGCCACTGACCTTGACGCAATGCTGGTGATGATGGAGATCATGTTTGTGCTTTGGAGATGGAGATCAAAGGCGCAAGAAGAAAGGGCCATATCATATCACACTAATTATGAATTGCCTGTGATGTTAATCCTTTATGCATCTTGTATTGCTTAGATCGCGACGGTAGCATTATAAGATGATCCCTCTCACTAAATATCAAGTAATAAAGTGTTCACCCTTAGTTGGCACCGTTGCTAAGACTTGTCGTTTCGAAGCATCTCGTGATGATCGGATGTGATAGATTCTACGTGTGCATACAACGGGTGCAAGCCAGATTTGCACATGCGGAAACTAAGGTTATCTTGACAAGCCTAGCATGTACAGACATGGTCTCGGAACACGGAATACCGAAAGGTAGAGCATGAGTCATATAAATGATATGATGAACATGAAGATTGTTCGCCGATGAAACTACATCTTCTCTCGTGAAGATCGGACTTGGTGTAGTGGACTTGGTTCGTGTAATCACTAAGACAATGTGAGGGATGTTGTTTTGAGTGGGAGTTCACCTAGTTAGTTTAAAAAATTAAATTTGAACTCAATTTGTCATAAACTTAGTCTAAACTACTTGCAAATTGTTGTAGATTATGGCGACCCCCTCCATCAATTTCAATGCGTTCCTAGAGAAAGAAAAGCTTAAGAACAATGGAAGCAATTTCATGGACTGGTTCCGTGGACTGAAGATCGTCCTCAGGGCTGGTCAGTTGACCTATGTGCTCGAAGCACCGCTAGGTGACCCACCTGCAGATGATGCCACCGATGACGTAAAGAATGTTTACGCCACCCGGAAAAATCATTACTCCACAGTTCAGCGTGCCATCCTGTACGGTTTAGAAGCGGAGCTCTAGAAGCGTTTTGAGCACCACGACCTGTTCGAGATCATTAAGGAGCTCAGGCTAATTTTTGAGACTCGCGCGGCCATGGAGAGCTATGAGGCCTCCGAAAAATTCTTTAACTGTAAGATGGAAGAGGGAAGCTCCGTTAGCGAGCACGTGCTCACCATGTCTAGGTACGCAAACAAGCTCCAAGAATTGGGGATATCGATTCCTAATGAATTGGGGATTCACCGTCTCCTTCAATCACTGCCACCAAGTTACAAGAACTTTGTGATGAACTACAACATGCACTGCATGAACAAGACGTTGCCTGAACTATCGTCCATGCTGAAAACTGCTGAAGTGGAGATCAAGAAGGAGCACCAAGTGTTGATGGTCAATAAGACCACCAATTTCAAGAGACAGGGCAAGCCTAGGAACAAGGGAAACTTCAAGAAGGACGGCAAGAAAGCTGCCGCACCTGCTAAGAAGCCCAAGGCTGGTTCTAAGCCTGAAACTGAGTGCTTCTACTGCAAGGGTGCTGGTCACTGGAAGCGTAACTGCCCCAAGTACCTGGCGGATCTGAAGAACGGCAACATCAAGAAGAAAGGTATATTTGATATATGTGTTATAGATGTGTATCTTACTAGTAATCGTAGTAGTGCCTGGGTATTTGATACTGGTTCGGTTGCTCATATTTGTAACTCGAAACAGGAGCTGCGGAATAAACAAAGACTGGCAAGAGACGAGGTGACTATGCGCGTTGGAAATGGCTCCAAGGTTGATGTGATCGCCATTGGCACGCTCCCTCTACATCTACCTTCGGGATTAGTTTTAAATTTGAATAATTGTTATTTGGTGCCTGCGTTAAGCATGAACATTATATCTGGATCCTGTTTATTGCGAGACGGTTACTCTTTTAAGTCCGAGAATAAAGGTTGTTCGATTTATATGAGTAATATATTTTATGGTAATGCACCTGAGATGAATGGTTTATTCTTACTGAATCTCGATAGTAGTGATACACATGTTCACAACATAGATGCTAAACGAATAAAATTGAATGATAATTCTACATACATGTGGCACTGTCGTCTTGGTCACATTGGAGTGAAGCGTATGAAGAAACTCCATCCAGATGGACTTCTTGAATCACTTGATTTTGAATCACTTGAAAGATGCGAAGCATGTCTAATGGGAAAAATGACTAAGACTCCATTCTCTGGTACAATGGAGCGAGCTACAGACTTATTGGAAATAATACATACCGATGTGTGCGGACCAATGAGTGTAGCATCGCGTGGTGGATATCGCTATGTTCTCACTTTCACGGATGACTTAAGTAGATATGGGTATGTCTACTTTATGAAACATAAGTCCAAAACTTTCGAGAAGTTTAAGGAATTTCAAAGTGAAGTGGAAAATCATCGTAACAAGAAGATTAAGTTTCTGTGTTCTGACCGCGGAGGTGAATATCTGAGTTATGAGTTTGGCATGCATTTAAAGAAATGTGGAATACTTTCGCAGTTGACACCGCCGGGAACACCACAGCGTAATGGTGTGTCCGAACGTCGTAATTGAACTCTCTTAGATATGGTTCGGTCTATGATGTCTCTTACAGATTTACCGTTATCATTTTGGGGTTATGCATTAGAGACAGCCGCATTCACTTTAAATAGGGCACCATCTAAATCCGTTGAAACGACACCGTACGAATTGTGGTTTGGTAAGAAACCTAAGTTGTCGTTCCTTAAAGTTTGGGGTTGCGAGGCATATGTAAAGAAGTTACAACCTGATAAGCTAGAACCCAAAGCGGAGAAATGCGTCTTCATAGGATACCCTAAAGAAACAATTGGGTATACCTTCTATCATAGATCCGAAGGCAAAGTTTTCGTTGCAAAGAATGGATCCTTTCTTGAGAAGGAGTTTCTCTCGAAGGAGGTGACTGGAAGGAAAGTAGAACTCGATGAGGTTATTGAACCTTCTCTCGGATTTGAGAGTAGCGCAGCACCGGAAGATGTTTTTGTGCCGCCTGCACCAATTGGAGAGGAAGCTAATGATAATGATCATGAAACTTCAAATGAAGATACTGCTGAACCTCACAGGTCAACGAGGGTTCGTACCACTCCTGATTGGTATGACTCTGCCTTGAACGTCATGTTGGTGGATAACGCTGATGACCCTGCGACGTATGAAGAAACTATGGTGAGCCCAGATTCCGACAAATGGCTAGAAGCCATGAAATCCGAAATGGGATCCATGTACGAAAACCAAGTGTGGACTTTGGTGGACTTACCGGATGGCCGTAAGGCTGCCGAGAACAAATGGATTTTCAAGAGAAAAACAGATGCTGATGGTAATGTTACCGTCTATAAAGCTCGACTTGTCGCGAAAGGGTTCCGACAAATTCAAGGAGTTGACTATGATGAGACTTTCTCACCAGTAGTGAAGCTAAAGTCTGTGAGGATTTTGTTAGCAATTGCTGCACATTTCGATTATGAGATTTGGCAGATGGATGTAAAAACGGCGTTCCTTAATGGTGACATTTAGGAAGAGTTATATATGGTACAACCCAAGGGTTTTGTCGATCCTAAAGATGCTGACAAGGTATGCAAGCTTCAGCGCTCCATTTATGGACTACAGGAAGCATCCCGGAGTTGGAATCAACGTTTTGATAAAGTAATCAAAATTTTTGGGTTTATACAAACTTATGGAGAAGCTTGTATTTACAAGAAAGTGAGTGGGAGCTCTGTAGCATTCCTAGTACTATATGTAGATGACATATTGTTGATTGGGAATGATATAGAACTTCTTAATAGCGTCAAAACCTATTTGAATAATAGTTTTTCAATGAAGGATCTTGGCAAAGCGGCATACATTCTAGGCATCAAGATTTATAGAGATAGATCAAGACGCCTAATAGCGCTTTCATAAAGTACATACTTGGACAAAGTTCTAAAGAAGTTTAGAATGGAAGATAGCAAGAAAGGGTTCGTTCCCATGTTGTCAGGTAAGACCTTGAGTAAGACTCAAAGTCCAGCTACGGCAGAAGATAGAGTGAAAATGAATAATATTCCCTATGCCTCGGCCATAGGTTCTATCATGTATGCCATGCTGTGTACAAGACCGGATATAGGACATGCTGTTAGTTTGACTAGCAGATATCAAAGTGATCCTGGAATGGAGCACTAGACAGCGGTCAAGAATATCCTAAAGTACCTAAATAGGACTAAGGATATGGTTCTTTCTTATGGAGGTGATGAACAGCTTGTTGTAAACGGTTACAACGATGCTAGTTGGAACACCGATCCGGATGACTCGAAGTCACAGTCGGGATACGTATTTATTTTGAATGGTGCTGCAGTGAGCTGGAGGAGTGCGAAGCAAAGCGTTGTGGCGAAATCTTCAACTGAATCGGAATACATAGCTGCTTCGGAGGTTGCACAAGAAGCCGTTTGGATGAAGGAATTCATTACTGAACTTGGCGTGGTTCCCAGTGCGTTGGACCCGATGGCCATCTACTGTGACAACACAGGTGCCATAGCTAATGCACAGGAGCCAAGGTCACATAGCAAGCTGAAGCACATCAAGCTACGTTTCCACGCTGTTCGCGAGTATGTCCGAGATGGTGACATAAAGATTTGCAAAGTACACACTGATCTGAATGTGGCAGATCCATTGACTAAACCTCTCCCTAGGGCAAAGCATGACCAACACCAGAACGCCATGGGTGTTCGGTATATTACCATGTAATCTAGATTATTGACTCTAGTGCAAGTGGGAGACTGTTGGAGATATGCCCAAGAGGCAATAATAAAAGTGGTTATTATTATATCTTTGTGTTTATGATGAATGTTTGCATCCCATGCTATAATTGTATTATTAGGAAACACTAATACATGTGTGTTTTGTAAACATAAGAGAGTCCCTAGTAAGCCTCTTGTTGAACTAGCTTGTTGATTAATTGATGATCATGGTTTCCTGATCATGGACATTAGGATGTGATTAATAACAAGGTTATATCATTAGGAGAATGATGTGATGGACACACACCCATAGTAAGCGTAGCATAAAATCAAGTCATTAAGTTCGTATTGCTGTAAGCTTTTAAATGCATAGTAACCTAATCCTTCGACCATGAGGTTGTGTTAATCACCATCACCGGATGGGTACTTTGATGACATCAAACACCGCTTCGTAACTAGGTGGTTATAAAGGTGTCACTGGGTATTCTGAAAGTATGTGTTGAAGCGCATGGACCAAGATTGGGATTTGTCCATCCATATGACGGATAGATATGCTCTGGGCCCTCTCGGTGGAATGTCATCTAGTTAGCTTGCAAGCATATGACTGGGTCACAAGGGATGACATATCACGGAACGAGTAAAGAGTACTTATCAGTAACGAGGTAGAACTAGGTATGGAGATGCTGACGATCAAACCTCGGATAAGTATAGTATCGCGTGATAAAGGGAATTGGTTTCGTATGTAAATGGTTCAATCGATCACGAAGTCATCGTTGAGTATGTGGGAGCCATTATGGATCTCCAGGTCCCGCTGATGGTTATTGATAGGAGATGTGTCTCTGTCATGTCTACATATTCACGAACCGTAGGGTGACACACTTAAGGTTCGAAGTTGTTTTAAGTAGATATGGAATGTGCGTTGGAGACCGAATGTTGTTCGGAGTCTCAGAATGGATCCGGGACATCACGAGGAGATCCAGAATTGTCCGGAGAATAAGATTCATATATTGGGGATCATTTTCTGAGTTAGGAAATGTTCCGGAGTGTTTGTATGAGGATTCTAGAAGGTTTCGGAATGTTCCGGAAGGTTCTAGAAGATTTCTTGGAGTTTGCTTGAAAATCAAGGAAGGGATCAAGGAGTCCTGGTGGGTCAAGACAAGGAGTCCTGGGGGAGGAGGACTCCTTCCCCCCTCCCCAATCCGCCGGCCCAAGGAGGTGGGGAGTCCTACTAGGACTCCCCCTCCCTAGGCACCCTCCCTCCTTTAAATAGAAGGGGGAGGCGCCACCCCTTCCTCTCCTATATAACACCAATCTCTGCCGCCTCTCTCCTCTTCCTTTCTTCTGCACAGGCATAGGCGAAGCCCTTCAGAATTCTCTACTCCACCACCACCACCACGCCGTCGTGCTGCTGGAATTCCGTGGAGAAGATCTACTACCTCCGCTGCTCGTTGGAACGAGGAGAGGAAGGTCTGCTTTGACTCCGCACGTGTGACCGACTGCGGAAGCGCTGCCGAAACGCGGCGCCGGAAGGATCGTCCACTTGACCGACTGCGGAAGCGCTGCCGGAACGCGACGCCGGAAGGATCGTCTACACGATCTTGAGATCGGCAAGTGATCGACTACATCAACCACGAGATCTAATCTCGTTAACGCTTTCGGATCTACGAGGGTTAGTTCCTATCTATCTCGTTGCACATGTCTAATAGATTAGATCTTGGCTTTTATCTAGATTAGATCTGGGTTTTGTTCGTTCTTGCGGTAGAATTTTTTTGTTTTCCATGCTACGAACCCATCAGTGGTATCAGAGCCATATCTATGCGTAGATCTGTTGCACGAGTAGAACACAATGTTTTTGTGGGCGTTGATGCTTTTGTTGTCGGTCTTAGCGTGTACTTTGCATCTTGCGGCATGGTGGGATGAAGCGGCTCGGGCTAACATTACATGTCATCACACATGAGACTTGCTCCACGCTTGACGTGCAACTTGCTTTGCACAAGTGGCTTTGCGGGTGTCTGTCTCTCCCACCATAGTTAAGATTCAATTTACAATGAGCATCTGACAACACTTGTATCAACATTGTGGTCCTTGTTCGTAGGTAAGATCGGTCTTATGCGAAAGCCCCAAACTACGTAAAACATGCAAAGAAAATTAGAGGCGTCTAACTTGTTTTTGCAGGGGTTTTGTGATGTGATATGGCCATCATGTGATTGTGATTGTATTTGATGTATGCAATGATCCTTGTTGTAATATGGCAACCGGCAGGAGCCTAATGGTTGTCTTTAATTCTGTTAAGACCTGCGTGTCTATTCATCTTGTAATAGCTTTATTCCAAGTAGTTGTAATAGGTGCTAGCAATGATGGACAACCATGAAGCGGCGCCACTGACCTTGACGCAATGCTGGTGATGATGGAGATCATGTTCGTGCTTTGGAGATGGAGATCAAAGGCGCAAGAAGAAAGGGCCATATCATATCACACTAATTATGAATTGCCTGTGATGTTAATCCTTTATGCATCTTGTATTGCTTAGATCGCGATGGTAGCATTATAAGATGATCCCTCTCACTAAATATCAAGTAATAAAGTGTTCACCCTTAGTTGGCACCGTTGCTAAGACTTGTCGTTTCGAAGCATCTCGTGATGATCGGATGTGATAGATTCTACGTGTGCATACAACGGGTGCAAGCCAGATTTGCACATGCGGAAACTAAGGTTATCTTGACAAGCCTAGCATGTACAGACATGGTCTCGGAACACGGAATACCGAAAGGTAGAGCATGAGTCATATAAATGATATGATGAACATGAAGATTGTTCGCCGATGAAACTACATCTTCTCTCGTGAAGATCGGACTTGGTGTAGTGGACTTGGTTCGTGTAATCACTAAGACAATGTGAGGGATGTTGTTTTGAGTGGGAGTTCACCTAGTTAGTTTAAAAAATTAAATTTGAACTCAATTTGTCATAAACTTAGTCTAAACTACTTGCAAATTGTTGTAGATTATGGCGACCCCCTCCATCAATTTCAATGCGTTCCTAGAGAAAGAAAAGCTTAAGAACAATGGAAGCAATTTCATGGACTGGTTCCGTGGACTGAAGATCGTCCTCAGGGCTGGTCAGTTGACCTATGTGCTCGAAGCACCGCTAGGTGACCCACCTGCAGATGATGCCACCGATGACGTAAAGAATGTTTACGCCACCCGGAAAAAATCATTACTCCACAGTTCAGCGTGCCATCCTGTACGGTTAGAAGCGGAGCTCCAGAAGCGTTTTGAGCACCACGACCTGTTCGAGATCATTAAGGAGCTCAGGCTAATTTTTGAGACTCGCGCGGCCATGGAGAGCTATGAGGCCTCCGAAAAATTCTTTAACTGTAAGATGGAAGAGGGAAGCTCCGTTAGCGAGCACGTGCTCACCATGTCTAGGTACGCAAACAAGCTCCAAGAATTGGGGATATCGATTCCTAATGAATTGGGGATTCACCGTCTCCTTCAATCACTGCCACCAAGTTACAAGAACTTTGTGATGAACTACAACATGCACTGCATGAACAAGACGTTGCCTGAACTATCGTCCATGCTGAAAACTGCTGAAGTGGAGATCAAGAAGGAGCACCAAGTGTTGATGGTCAATAAGACCACCAATTTCAAGAGACAGGGCAAGCCTAGGAACAAGGGAAACTTCAAGAAGGACGGCAAGAAAGCTGCCGCACCTGCTAAGAAGCCCAAGGCTGGTTCTAAGCCTGAAACTGAGTGCTTCTACTGCAAGGGTGCTGGTCACTGGAAGCGTAACTGCCCCAAGTACCTGGCGGATCTGAAGAACGGCAACATCAAGAAGAAAGGTATATTTGATATATGTGTTATAGATGTGTATCTTACTAGTAATCGTAGTAGTGCCTGGGTATTTGATACTGGTTCGGTTGCTCATATTTGTAACTCGAAACAGGAGCTGCGGAATAAACAAAGACTGGCAAGAGACGAGGTGACTATGCGCGTTGGAAATGGCTCCAAGGTTGATGTGATCGCCATTGGCACGCTCCCTCTACATCTACCTTCGGGATTAGTTTTAAATTTGAATAATTGTTATTTGGTGCCTGCGTTAAGCATGAACATTATATCTGGATCCTGTTTATTGCGAGACGGTTACTCTTTTTAAGTCCGAGAATAAAGGTTGTTCGATTTATATGAGTAATATATTTTATGGTAATGCACCTGAGATGAATGGTTTATTCTTACTGAATCTCGATAGTAGTGATACACATGTTCACAACATAGATGCTAAACGAATAAAATTGAATGATAATTCTACATACATGTGGCACTGTCGTCTTGGTCACATTGGAGTGAAGCGTATGAAGAAACTCCATCCAGATGGACTTCTTGAATCACTTGATTTTGAATCACTTGAAAGATGCGAAGCATGTCTAATGGGAAAAATGACTAAGACTCCATTCTCTGGTACAATGGAGCGAGCTACAGACTTATTGGAAATAATACATACCGATGTGTGCGGACCAATGAGTGTAGCATCGCGTGGTGGATATCGCTATGTTCTCACTTTCACGGATGACTTAAGTAGATATGGGTATGTCTACTTTATGAAACATAAGTCCAAAACTTTCGAGAAGTTTAAGGAATTTCAAAGTGAAGTGGAAAATCATCGTAACAAGAAGATTAAGTTTCTGTGTTCTGACCGCGGAGGTGAATATCTGAGTTATGAGTTTGGCATGCATTTAAAGAAATGTGGAATACTTTCGCAGTTGACACCGC